>BSBM01002902.1:0-91971 GCA_027924585.1 Larix kaempferi
CGCTTGTCTACCAATGTGACATCCAAATCCATTCTCAAATTTAAATTCCGAGAAGTTGGTCAAAGTTGAAAATCGACCGTGCATTTTCGCTAGACTTAGGCCTAAAGGGTGAGAAAATAGCTCGAAATGTCACGAAAGTTGGCGTGCGCATTTTCCTACCAACGGGACATCCAAATCTATGCTCAATTTTCAATTCTGAGAAGTTGGTCAAAGTTCAAACTCGATCGTGCGTTTTCGCTAGACTTAGGCTTAAAGGGTGAAAAAATAGCTCGGTACGTCACGAAAGTTGGCGTGCGCATTGTTTACCAACGGGACATCCAACTCTAAGCTCAATTTTCAATTCTGAGAAGTTGGTCAAATTCGAAACTTGACCGTGCATTTTCGCTAGACTTTGGCTTAAAGGGTGAGAAAATAGCTCGGAATGTCACGAAAGTTGGCGTGCGCATTTGTCTCCCAACGAGACATCCAAATCTATGCTCAATTTACAATTCCGAGAAGTTGGTCAAATTGGAAACTCGACCGTGCGTTTTCGCTAGACTTGGGCTTAAAGGGGGAGAAAATAGTTCGGAATGTCACGAAAGTTGGTGTTGACGCTTGTCTACCAATGTGACATCCAAATCCATTCTCAAATTTCAATTCCGAGAAGTTGGTCAAAGTTGAAAATCGACCGTGCATTTTCGCTAGACTTAGGCTTAAAGGGTGAGAAAATAGCTCGGAACGTCACGAAAGTTGGCCTGCACTTTTGCCTACCAACGGGACATCCAAATCTATGCTCAATTTTCAATTCTGAGAAGTTGGTCAAATTCGAAACTCGACCGTGCATTTTCGCTAGACTTTGGCTTGAAGGGTGAGAAAATAGCTCCGAATGTCACGAAACTTGGCGTGCGCATTTGTCTACCAACAGGACATCCAAATCTATGCTCAATTTTTAATTCTGAGATGTTCGTCAAATTCGAAACTCGACCGTGCGTTTTCGCTAGACCTAGGCTTAAAGGGTGAGAAAATAGCTCGGAACGTCACGAAAGTTGGCATGCGCATTTGTCTACCAACGGGACATCCAAATCTATGCTCAATTTTCAATTCCGAGAAGTTGGTCAAATTCGAAACTCGATCGTGCCTTTTCGCTAGAGTTGGGCTTAAAGGGTGTGAAAATAGCTCAGAACGTTACGAAAGTTGGCTTGGACGCTCGTCTACAAATGTGACATCCAAATATATTCACAAATTTAAATTCCGAGAAGTTGGTCAAAGTTGAAAATCGACCGTGCATTTTCGCTAGACTTAGGTTTAAGGCGTGAGAAAATAGCTCGGAACGTCACGAAAGTTGGTGTGGACGCTTGTCTACCAATGGGATATCCAAATCTATGCTCAATTTTCAATTCCGAGAAGTTGGTCAGATTGGAAACTCGACCGTGCATTTTCGCTCGACTTGGGCTTAAAGGGTGAGAAAATAGCTCGGAATGTCACGAAAGTTGGTGTGGACGCTTGTCTACCAATGGGACATCCAAAACTATTCTTAAATTTCAATTCCAAGAAGTTGGTCAAAGTTGAAAATCGACCGTGCATTTTCGCTAGACTTAGGTTTAAGGCGTGAGAAAATAGCTCGGAACGTCACGAAAGTTGGTGTGGACGCTTGTCTACGAATGGGATATCCAAATCTATGCTCAATTTCCAATTCCGAGAAGTTGGTCAGATTGGAAACTCGACCGTGCATTTTCGCTCGACTTGGGCTTAAAGGGTGAGAAAATAGCTCGGAATGTCACGAAAGTTGGTGTGGACGCTTGTCTACCAATGGGACATCCAAAACTATTCTTAAATTTCAATTCCAAGAAGTTGGTCAAAGTTGAAAATCGACCGTGCATTTTCGCTAGACTTGGGCTGAAAGGGTGAGAAAATAGCTCGGAATGTCACGAAAGTTGGTGTGCGCATTTGTCTCCCAACGGGACATCCAAATCTATGCTCAATTTTTAATTCCGAGAAGTTGGTCAAATTCGAAACTCGACCATGCGTTTTCGCTAGACATAGGATTAAAGGGTGAGAAAATAGCTCGGAACTTCACGAAAGTTGACATGCGCATTTGTCTACCAACGGGACATCCAAATGTTCAATTTTCAATTCTGAGAAGTTGGTCAAATTCCAAACTCGACCGTGCGTTTTCGCTAGAATTGGGCTTAAAGGGGGAGAAAATAGCTCGAAACGTCACAAAAGTTGGTGTGGACGCTTGTCGACCAATGGGACATCCAAAACTATCCTCAAATTTCAATTCCGAGAAGTTAGTCAAAGTTGAAACTTGTTCGTGCGTTTTCGCTAGACTTGGGCTTAAAGGGTGTTAAAATAGCTCGTAACGTTACGAAAGTTGGCGTGGACGCTCGTCTACCAATGTGACATCCAAATCCATTCTCAAATTTGAATTTCGAGAAGTTGGTCAAAGTTGAAAATCGACCGTGCATTTTCGCTAGACTTAGGCTTAAAGGGTGAGAAAATAGCTCGGAACGTCACGAAAGTTGGCGTGCGCATTTGTCTACCAACGGGACATCCAAATCTATGCTCAATTTTCAATTCCGAGAAGTCGGTCAATATGGAAACTCGACCGTGCATTTTTGCTCGACTTGAGCTTAAAGGGTGTGAAATTAGCTCGTAATGTGACGAAAGTTGGCGTGCGCATTTGTCTACCAACGGGACATCCAAATCTATGCTCACTTTTTAATTCCGAGAAGTTGGTCAAATTCGAAACTTGACCGTGCGTTTTCTCTTGACTTAGGCTTGAAGGGTGAGAAAATAGCTCCGAACGTCACGAAAGTTGGCGTGCACATTTGTCTACCAACGGGACATCCAAATTTAGGCTGAATTTTCAATTCCGAGAAGTTGGTCAAATTGGAAACTCGACCGTGCGTTTTCGCTAGACTTGGGTTTAAAGGGGGAGAAAATAGCTCGGAACGTCACCAAAGTTGGTGTGGACGCTTGTCTACCAATGGGACATCCAAAACTATTCTCAAATTTCAATTCCCAGAAGTTGGTCAAAGTTGAAACTCGATCGTGCGTTTTTGCTAGACTTGGGCTTAAAGGGTTCGAAAATACCTCAGAACGTCACGAAAGTTGGCGTGGGACGCTCGTCTACCAATGTGACATCCAAATCCATTCTCAAATTTAAATTCCGAGAAGTTGTTCAAAGTTCAAAATCGACCGTGCATTTTCGCTAGACTTAGGCTTAAAGGGTGAAAAAATAGCTCGGAACGTCACGAAAGTTCGCGTGCGCATTTGTTTACCAACGGGACATCCAAATCTATGCTCAATTGTCAATTCTGAGAAGTTGGTCAAATTCGAAACTCGACCGTGCATTTTCGCTAGACTTTGGCTTAAAGGGTGAGAAAATAGCTCGGAATGTCACGAAAGTTGGCGTGCGCATTTGTCTCCCAACGAGACATCCAAATCTATGCTCCATTTTCAATTCCGAGAAGTTCGTCAAATTCGAAACTCGACCGTGCATTTTCACTAGACTTGGGCTTAAAGGGGGAGAAAATAGCTCGGAACGTCACGAAAGTTGGCGTGCGCATTTGTCTACCAACAGGACATCCAAATCTATGCTCAATTTTCAATTGCGAGAAGTTGGTCAAATTTGAAACTCGACCGTGCGTTTTCACTAGACTTGGGCTTAAAAGGGGAGAAAATAGCTCGGAACATCGCGAAAGTTGGTGTGAACGCTTGTCTACCAATGGGATATCCAAATCTATGCTCAATTTTCAATTCCGAGAAGTTGGTCAGATTGGAAACTCGACCGTGCGTTTTTCGCTCGACTTGAGCTTAAAGGGGGAGAAAATAGCTCAGAACGTCATGAAAGTTGGTGTGGACGCTTGTCTACCAATGGGACATCCAAAAGTATTCTTAAATTTCAATTCCGAGAAGTTGGTCAAAGTTCAAACTCAATCGTGCGTTTTCGCTAGACTTGGGCTTAAAGGGGAAGAAAATAGCTCGAAACGTCATGAAAGTTGGTGTGGACGCTTGTCTACCAATGGGACATCCGAAACTATTCTCAAATTTCAATTCCGAGAAGTTGGTCAAAGTTGAAACTCGATCGTGTGTTTTTGCTAGACTTGGGCTTAAAGGGTGTGAAAATAGCTTGGAACGTCACGAAAGTTTGCGTTGACGCTCGTCTACCAATGTGACATCCTAATCCATTCTCAAATTTAAATTCCGAGAAGTTGGCGTGCGCATTTGTCTCCCAACGAGACATCCAAATCTATGCTCAATTTACAATTCCGAGAAGTTGTTCAAATTGGAAACTCGACCGTGCGTTTTCGCTAGACTTGGGCTCAAAGGGGGAGAAAATAGTTCGGAACGTCACGAAAGTTGGTGTTGACGCTTGTCTACCGATGTGACATCCAAATCCATTCTCAAATTTAAATTCCGAGAAGTTGGTCAAAGTTGAAAATCGACCGTGCATTTTCGCTAGACTTAGGCCTAAAGGGTGAGAAAATAGCTCGGAATGTCACGAAAGTTGGCGTGCGCATTTGCCTACCAACGGGACATCCAAATCTATGCTCAATTTTCAATTCTGAGAATTTGGTCAAATTCGAAACTCGACCGTGCATTTTCGCTAGACTTTGGCTTAAAGGGTGAGAAAATAGCTCGGAATGTCACGAAACTTGGCGTGCGCATTTGTCTACCAACGGGACATCCAAATCTATGCTCAATTTTTAATTCCGAGATGTTGGTCAAATTCGAAACTTGACCGTGCGTTTTCGCTAGACCTAGGCTTAAAGCGTGAGAAAATAGCTCAGAACGTCACGAAAGTTGGCATGCGCATTTGTCTACCAACGGGACATCCAAATCTATGCTCAATTTTCAATTCCGAGAAGTTGGTCAAATTCGAAACTCGATCGTGCCTTTTCGCTAGACTTGGGCTTAAAGGGTGTGAAAATAGCTCGGAACGTTACGAAAGTTGGCGTGAACGCTCGTCTACCAATGTGACATCCAAATCTATTCACAAATCTAAATTTCGAGAAGTTGGTCAAAGTTGAAAATCGACGGTGCATTTTCGCTAGACTTAGGTTTAAAGCGTGAGAAAATAGCTCGGAACGTCACGAAAGTTGGCATGCGCATTTATCTACCAACGGGACATCCAAATCTACGCTCAATTTTTAATTCCGAGAAGTTGGTCAAATTCGAAACTTGACCGTGCGTTTTCGCTAGACTTAGGCTTAAAGGGTGAGAAAATAGCTCGGACATCTAAATCTATGCTCACTTTTTAATTCCGAGAAGTTGGTCAAATTCGAAACTTGACCGTGCGTTTTCGCTCGACATAGGCTTAAAGGGTGAGAAAATAGCTCGGAACTTCATGAAAGTTGGCTGTGCGCAATTGTCTACCAACGGGACATCTAAATTTAGGCTGAATTTTCAATTCTGAGAAGTTGGTCAAATTGGAAACTCGACCGTGCATTTTCGCTAGACTTTGGCTTAAAGGGTGAGAAAATAGCTCGGAATGTCACGAAAGTTGGCGTGCGCATTTGTCTCCCAATGAGACATCCAAATCTATGCTCAATTTACAATTCCGAGAAGTTGGTCAAATTGGAAACTCGACCGTGCGTTTTCGCTAGACTTGGGCTTAAAGGGGGAGAAAATAGTTCGGAATGTCACGAAAGTTGGTGTTGACGCTTGTCTACCAATGTGACATCCAAATCCATTCTCAAATTTCAATTCTGAGAAGTTGGTCAAAGTTGAAAATCGACCGTGCATTTTTGCTAGACTTAGGCTTAAAGGGTGAGAAAATAGCTCGGAACGTCACGAAAGTTGGCCTGCGCTTTTTCCTACCAACGGGACATCCAAACCTATGCTCAATTTTCAATTCTGAGAAGTTGGTCAAATTCGAAACTCGACCGTGCATTTTCGCTAGACTTTGGCTTGAATGGTGAGAAAATAGCTCCGAATGTCACGAAACTTGGCGTGCGCATTTGTCTACCAACAGGACATCCAAATCTATGCTCAATTTTTAATTCTGAGATGTTGGTCAAATTCAAAACTCGACCGTGCGTTTTCTCTAGACCTAGGCTTAAAGGGTGAGAAAATAGCTCGGAATGTCACGAAAGTTGGCGTGCGCATTTGCCTACCAACGGGACATCCAAATCTATGCTCAATTTTCAATTCTGAGAATTTGGTCAAATTCGAAACTCGACCGTGCATTTTCGCTAGACTTTGGCTTAAAGGGTGAGAAAATAGCTCGGAACGTCACGAAACTTGGCGTGCGCATTTGTCTACCAACGGGACATCCAAATCTATGCTCAATTTTTAATTCCGAGATGTTGGTCAAGTTTGAAACTCGACCGTGCGTTTTCGCTAGACTTGGGCTTAAAGGGGGAGAAAATAGCTCGGAACGTCACAAAAGTTGGTGTGGATGCTTGTCGACCAATGGGACATCCAAAACTATTCTCAAATTTCAATTCCGAGAAGTTAGTCAAAGTTGAAACTCGTTCGTGCGTTTTCAGTAGACTTGGGCTTAAAGGGTGATAAAATAGCTCGAAACATTACGAAAGTTGGCGTGGACGCTCGTCTACCAATGTGACATCCAAATCAATTCTCAAATTTCAATTCCGAGAAGCTGGTCAAAGTTTAAAATCAACCGTGCATTTTCGCTAGACTTAGGCTTAAAGGGTGAGAAAATAGCTCGGAACGTCACGAAAGTTGGCGTGCGCATTTGTCTACCAACGGGACATCCAAATCTATGCTGAATTTTCAATTCCGAGAAGTTGGTCAAGTTTGAAACTCGATCGTGCGTTTTCGCTAGAATTGGGCTTAAAGGGGAAGAAAATAGCTCGAAAAGTCATGAAAGTTGGTGTGGACGCTTGTCTACCAATGGGACATCCGAAACTATTCTCAAATTTCAATTTCGAGAAGTTGGTCAAAGTTGAAACTCGATCGTGTGTTTTTGCTAGACTTGGGCTTAAAGGGTGTGAAAATAGCTCGAAACGTTACGAAAGTTGGCGTGGACGCTCGTCTACCAATGTGACATCCAAATCCATTCTCAAATTTGAATTCCGAGAAGTTGGTCAAAGTTCAAAATCGACCGTGCATTTTCGCTAGACTTAGGATTAAAGGGTGAAAAAATAGCTCGGAACGTCACGAAAGTTGGCGTGCGCATTTGTTTACCAACGGGACATCCAAATCTATGCTCACTTTTCAATTCTGAAGTTGGTCAAATTCGAAACTCGACCGTGCATTTTCGCTAGACTTTGGCTTAAAGGGTGAGAAAATAGCTCGGAATGTCACGAAAGTTGGCGTGCGCATTTGTCTCCCAACGAGACATCCAAATCTATGCTCAATTTTCAATTCGAGAAGTTGGTCAAATTCGAAACTCGACCGTACATTTTCGCTAGACTTTGGCTTAAAGGGTGAGAAAATAGCTGGAAATGTCACGAAACTTGGTGTGCGCATTTGTCTACTAACGGGACATCCAAATCTATGCTCAATTTTCAATTCCGAGAAGTTGGTCAAATTGGAAACTCGACCGTGCGTTTTCGCTAGACTTGGGCTTAAAGGGGGAGAAAATAGCTTGGAACGTCACGAAAGTTGGCATGCGCATTTGTCTACCAACGGGACATCCAAATCTATGCTGAATTTTCAATTCCAAGAAGTCGGTCAAATTGGAAACTCGACCGTGCGTTTTCGCTAGACTTGGGCTTAAAGGGGGAGAAAATAGCTCGGAACGTCACGAAAGTTGCTGTGGACGCTTGTCTACCAATGGGACATCTAAAACTATTCTCAAATTTCAATTCCGAGAAGTTTGTCTTAAGTTGATACTCAATCGTGCGTTTTCGCTAGACTTGGGCTTAAAGGGCTGTGAAATTCGCTCGGAATCTAACGAAAGTTGTTGTGCGCAAATTTCTACAAATGGGACATCCAAAACAATGCTCAATCTTCAATTACGAGAAGTTGGTGAAAGTTGAAACTCGACCGTACGTTTTCGGTAGAGGACAAATAGCTTGGAACGTCACGAAAATTGGTGTGGATGCTTGTCTACCAATGGGACATCCAAAACTATTCTCAAATTTCAATTCCAAGAAATTGGTCAAAGTCGAAACGCCACCATGCGTTTTCTCTAGACTTGGGATTAAAGTGTGTGAAATTAGTTCATAAAATCACGAAAGTTGAAGTGCGCACATGTCTACAAATGTGACATCCAAATCTATTCTCAAATTTAAATTGTGAGAGGTTGGTCAAAGTTGAAAATCGACCGTGCGTTTTCCCTAGACTTGGGCTTAAAGGGTGTGAAATTAGTTCGGAACGTCATGAAAGTTGGCGTGCGCACTTGTCTACCAACGGGACATCCAAATCTATGCTCAATTTTCCATTCCGGGAATTTGGTGAAAGTCGAAACTCGATCGTGCATTTTCCCTAGATTTGGGCTTAAAGGGTGTGAAATTAGCTCGCAACGTCACGATAGTTGGCGTGGACGCTCGTCTACCAATGTAACATCCAAATCTATTCGCAAATTTAAATTCCGAGAAGTTGGTCAAAGTTGAAAATCGACCGTGCATTTTCGCTACACTTAGGCTTAAAGGGTGAGAAAATAGCTTGGAACGTCACGAAAGTTGGCGTGCGCATTTGTCTACCAACGGGACATCCAAATCTATGCTCAATTTTCAATTCCGAGAAGTTGGTCAAATTGGAAACTCGACCGTGCATTTTTGCTCGACTTGAGCTTAAAGGGTGTGAAATTAGCTCGTAATGTGACGAAAGTTGGCGTGCACATTTGTCTACCAACGGGACATCCAAATCTATGCTCACTTTTTAATTCCGAGAAGTTGGTCAAATTCGAAACTTGACCGTGCGTTTTCGCTCGACTTAGGCTTAAAGGGTGAGAAAATAGCTCGGAACGTCACGAAAGTTGGCGTGCGCATTTGTCTACCAATGGGACATCCAAATTTAGGCTGAATTTTCAATTCCGAGAAGTTGGTCAAATTGGAAACTCGACCGAGCGTTTTCGCTAGACTTGGGCTTAAAGGCGGAGAAAATAGCTCGGAACGTCACGAAAGTTGGTGTGGACGCTTGTCTACCAATGGGACATCCAAAACTATTCTCAAATTGCAATTCCGAGATGTTGGTCAAAGTTCAAACCCGATCGTGCGTTTTCGCTAGACTTGGGCTTAAAGGGGAAGAAAATAGCTCGAAACGTCACGAAAGTTGGTGTGGACGCTTGTCTACCAATGGGACATCCAAAACTATTTTCAAATTTTAATTCCGAGAAGTCGGTCAAAGTTGAAACTCGATCGTGCGTTTTTGCTAGACTTGGGCTTAAAGGGTGTGAAAATAGCTCGGAACGTTACGAAAGATGGCGTGGACGCTCGTCTACCAATGTGACATCCTAATCCATTCTCAAATTTAAATTCCGAGAAGTTGGTCAAAGTTCAAAATGGACCGTGCATTTTCGCTAGACTTAGGCTTAAAGGGTGAAAAAATAGCTCGGAACATCACGAAAGTTGGCGTGCGCATTTTTTTACCAACGGGACATCCAAATCTATGCTCAATTTTCAATTCTGAGAAGTTGGTCAAATTCGAAACTCGACCGTGCATTTTCGCGAGACTTTGGCTTAAAGGGTGAGAAAATAGCTCGGAATGTCACGAAAGTTGGCGGCATTTGTCTCCCAACGAGACATCCAAATCTATGCTCAATTTTCAATTCCGAGAAGTTGGTCAAATTCGAAACTTGACCGTGCATTTTCGCTAGACTTTGGCTTAAAGGGTGAGAAAATAGCTCGTAATGTGACGAAAGTTGGCGTGCACATTTGTCTACCAACGGGACATCCAAATCTATGCTGAATTTTCAATTCTGTGAAGTTGGTCAAATTGGAAACTCGACCGTGCGTTTTCGCTAGACTTGGGCTTAAAGGGGGAGAAAATAGCTCGGAACGTCACGAAAGTTGGCGTGCGCATTTGTCTACCAACGGGACATCCAGATCTATGCTGAATTTTCAATTCCAAGAAGTTGGTCAAATTGGAAACTCGATCGTGCGTTTTCGCTAGACTTGGGTTTAAAGGGGGAGAAAATAGCTCGGAACGTCACGAAAGTTGCTGTGGACGCTTGTCTACCAATGGGACATCTAAAACTATTCTAAAATTTCAATTCCGAGAAGTTTGTCCTAAGTTGATACTCGATCGTGCGTTTTCGCTAGACTTGGGCTTAAAGGGTGTGAAATTAGCCCGGATCTAACGAAAGTTGTTGTGCGCAAATTTCTACAAATGGGACATCCAAAACAATGCTCAATCTTCAATTACGAGAAGTTGGTGAAAGTCGAAACTCGACCGTACGTTTTCGGTAGAGGAGAAAATAGCTTGGAACGTCACGAAAATTGGTGTGTGCTTGTCTACCAATGGGACATCCAAAACTATTCTCAAATTTCAATTCCAAGAAATTGGTCAAAGTCGAAACGCCACCATGCGTTTTCTCTAGACTTGGGATTAAAGTGTCTGAAATTAGTTCATAAAATCACGAAAGTTGAAGTGCGCACATGTCTACAAATGTGACATCCAAATCTATTCTCAAATTTAAATTGTGAGAGGTTGGTCAAAGTTGAAATCGACCGTAGCGTTTTCCCTAGACTTGGGCTTAAAGGGTGTGAAATTAGTTCGGAACGTCATGAAAGTTGGCGTGCGCACTTGTCTACCAACGGGACATCCAAATCTATGCTCAATTTTCCATTCCGGGAATTTGGTGAAAGTCGAAACTCGATCGTGCATTTTCCCTAGATTTGGGCTTAAAGGTTGTGAAATTAGCTCGCAACGTCATGATAGTTGGCGTGGACGCTCGTCTACCAATGTAACATCCAAATCTATTCGCAAATTTAAATTCCGAGAAGTTGGTCAAAGTTGAAAATCGACCGTACGCATTTTCGCTACACTTAGGCTTAAAGGGTGAGAAAAATAGCTTGGAACGTCACGAAAGTTGGCGTGCGCATTTGTCTACCAACGGGACATCCAAATCTATGCTCAATTTTCAATTCCGAGAAGTTGGTCAAATTTGAAACTCGACCGTGCGTTTTCGCTAGACTTGGGCTTAAAGGAGGAGAAAATAGCTCGGAACGTCACAAAAGTTAGTGTGGACGCTTGTCTACCAATGGGACATCCAAAACTATTCTCAAATTACAATTCCGAGAAGTTTGGTAAAAGTTGAAACTCGATCGTGCGTTTTCGCTAGACTTGGGCTTAAAGGGGGAGAAAATAGCTCGGAACGTCACGAAAGTTGGTGTGGACGCTTGTCTACCAATGGGATATCCAAATCTATGCTCAATTTTCAATTTCGAGAAGTTGGTCAAATTGGAAACTCGACCGTGCATTTTCGCTAGACTTGGGCTGAAAGGGTGAGAAAATATCGGAATGTCACGAAAGTTGGTGTGCGCATTTGTCTACCAACGGGACACCCAAATCTATGCGCACTTTTGAATTCCGAGAAGTTGGTCAAATTGGAAACTCGACCATGCATTTTTGCTCAACTTGAGCTTAAAGGGTGAGAAATTAGCTCGGAATGTCACGAAACTTGGCGTGCGCATTTGTCTACCAACGGGACATCCAAATCTATGCTCACTTTTTAATTCCGAGAAGTTGGTCAAATTCGAAACTTGACCGTGCGTTTTCGCTCGACTTAGGCTTAAAGGGTGACAAAATAGCTCGGAACGTCACGAAAGTTGGCGTGCGCATTTGTCTCCCAACGGGACATCCAAATTTAGGCTGAATTTTCAATTCCGAGAAGTTGGTCAAATTGGAAACTCGACCGTGCGTTTTTGCTAGACTTGGGCTTAAAGGGGGAGAAAATAGCTCGGAACGTCACGAAAGTTGGTGTGGATGCTTGTCTACCAATGGGATTAAAGTGTCTGAAATTAGTTCATAAAATCACGAAATTTGAAGTGCGCACATGTCTACAAATGTGACATCCAAATCTATCTCAAATTTAAATTGTGAGAGGTTGGTCAAAGTTGAAAATCGACCGTTGCGTTTTCCCCTAGAATTGGGCTTAAAGGGTGTGAAATTAGTTCGGAACGTCATGAAAGTTGGCGTGCGCACTTGTCTACCAACGGGACATCCAAATCTATGCTCAATTTTCCATTCCGGGAATTTGGCGAAAGTCGAAACTCGATCGTGCATTTTCCCTAGATTTGGGCTTAAAGGGTGTGAAATTAGCTCGCAACGTCACGAGAGTTGGCGTGGACGCTCGTCTACCAATATAACATCCAAAACTATTCTTAAATTTCAATTCCGAGAAGTTGGTCAAAGTTGAAAATCGACCGTGCATTTTCGCTAGACTTGGGCTGAAAGGGTGAGAAAATAGCTCGGAATGTCACGAAAGTTGGTGTGTGCATTTGTCTACCAACGGGACATCCAAATATATGCTCAATTTTTAATGCCGAGAAGTTGGTCAAATTCGAAACTCGACCATGCGTTTTCGCTAGACATAGGCTTAAAGGGTGAGAAAATAGCTCGGACCTTCACGAGAGTTGACATGCGCATTTGTCTACCAACGGCACATCCAAATGCTCAATTTTCAATCTGAGAAGTTGGTCAAATTCGAAACTCGACCGTGCGTTAAAATAGCTCGAAACGTTACGAAAGTTGACGTGGACGCTCGTCTACCAATGTGACATCCAAATCAATTCTCAAATTTCAATTCCGAGAAGCTGGTCAAAGTTTAAAATCGACCGTAGCATTTTCGCTAGACTTAGGCTTAAAGGGTGAGAAAATAGCTCGGAACGTCACGAAAGTTGGCGTGCGCATTTGTCTACCAACGGGACATCCAAATCTATGCTGAATTTTCAATTCCGAGAAGTTGGTCGAGTTGGAAACTTGACCGTATCGCGTTTTCGCTAGACCTGGGCTTAAAGGGGGAGAAAATAGCTCGGAACGTCACGAATGTTGTTGTGGGACGCTTGTCTACCAATGGGACATCCAAAACTATTCTCAAATTTCAATTCCGACAAGTTGGTCAAAGTTCAAACTCGATCATGCGTTTTCGCTAGACTTGGGCTTAAAGGGGAAGAAAATAGCTCGAAACGTCATGAAAGTTGGTGTGGACGCTTGTCTACCAATGGGACATCCGAAACTATTCTCAAATTTCAATTCCGAGAAGTTGGTCAAAGTTGAAACTCGATCGTGTGTTTTTGCTAGACTTGGGCTTAAAGGGTGTGAAAATAGCTTGGAACGTCACGAAAGTTGGCGTGGACGCTCGTCTACCAATGTGACATCCTAATCCATTCTCAAATTTAAATTCCGAGAAGTTGGTCAAAGTTCAAAATCGACCGTGCATTTTCGCTAGACTTAGGCTTAAAGGGTGAAAAAATAGCTCGGAACGTCACGAAAATTGGCGTGCGCATTTGTTTGCCAACGGGACATCCAAATCTATGCTCAATTTTCAATTCCGAGAAGTTGGTCAAATTCGAAACTCGACCGTGCATTTTCGCTAGACTTTGGCTTAAAGGGTGAGAAAATAGCTCGAAATGTCACGAAAGTTGGTGTGCGCATTTGTCTACTAACGGGACATCCAAATCTATGCTCAATTTTCAATTCCGAGAAGTTGGTCAAATTCGAAACTCGACCGTGCGTTTTCGCTAGACTTGGGCTTAAAGGGGGAGAAAATAGCTCGGAACGTCAGAAAAGTTGGTGTTGACGCTTGTCTACCAATGCGACATCCAAATCCATTCTCAAATTTAAATTCCGAGAAGATGGTCAAAGTTGAAAATCGACTGTGCATTTTCGCTAGACTTAGGCTTAAAGGGTGAGAAAATAGCTCGGAACGTCACGAAAGTTGGCGTGCACATTTTCCTACCAACAGGACATCCAAATCTATGCTCAATTTTCAATTCTGAGAAGTTGGTCAAATTCGAAACTCGACCGTGCGTTTTCGCTAGACCTAGGCTTCAAGGGGGAGAAAATAGCTCGGAACGTCACGAAAGTTGGCTTGCGCATTTGTCTACCAACGGGACATCCAAATCTATGCTGAATTTTCAATTCCAAGAAGTCGGTCAAATTGGAAACTCGACCGTGCGTTTTCGCTAGGACTTGGGCTTAAAGGGGCAGAAAATAGCTCGGAACGTCACGAAAGTTGGCGTGCGCATTTGTCTACCAACGGGACATCCAAATCTATGCTCAATTTTCAATTCTGAGAAATTGGTCAAAGTCGAAACGCCACCATGCGTTTTCTCTAGACTTGGGATTAAAGTGTCTGAAATTAGTTCATAAAATCACGAAAGTTGAAGTGCGCACATGTCTACAAATGTGACATCCAAATCTATTCTCAAATTTAAATTGTGAGAGGTTGGTTAAAGTTGAAAATCGACTGTGCGTTTTCCCTAGAATTGGGCTTAAAGGGTGTGAAATTAGTCGGAACGTCATGAAAGTTGGCATGCGCACTTGTCTACCAACGGGAAATCCAAATCTATGCTCAATTTTCCATTCCGGGAATTTGGTGAAAGTCGAAACTCGATCGTGCTTTTTCCCTAGATTTCGGCTTAAAGGGGGACATCCAAATCTATTCTACCAACGGGACATCCAAATCTATTCTCAATTTTCAATTCCGAGAAGTTGGTCAAATTGGAAACTCGACCGTGCATTTTTGCTCGACTTGAGCTTAAAGGGTGTGAAATTAGCTCGTAATGTGACGAAAGTTGGCGTGCACATTTGTCTACCAACGGGACATCCAAATCTATGCTCACTTTTTAATTCCGAAAAGTTGGTCAAATTCGAAACTTGACCGTCGCGTTTTCGCTCGACTTAGGCTTAAAGGGTGAGAAAATAGCTCGGAACGTCACGAAAGTTGGCGTGCGCATTTGTCTACCAATGGGACATCCAAATTTAGGCTGAATTTTCAATTCCGAGAAGTTGGTCAAATTGGAAACTCGACCGAGCGTTTTCGCTAGACTTGGGCTTAAAGGGGGAGAAAATAGCTCGGAACGTCACGAAAGTTGGTGTGGACGCTTGTCAATCAATGGGACATCCAAAACTATTCTCAAATTTCAATTCCGAGATGTTGGTCAAAGTTCAAACCCGATCGTGCGTTTTCGCTAGACTTGGGCTTAAAGGGGAAGAAAAGAGATCGAAACGTCACGAAAGTTGGTGTGGACGCTTGTCTACCAATGGGACATCCAAAACTATTTTCAAATTTTAATTCCGAGAAGTCGGTCAAAGTTGAAACTCGATCGTGCGTTTTTGCTAGACTTGGGCTTAAAGGGTGTGAAAATAGCTCGGAACGTTACGAAAGATGGCGTGGACGCTCGTCTACCAATGTGACATCCTAATCCATTCTCAAATTTAAATTCCGAGAAGTTGGTCAAAGTTCAAAATCGACCGTGCATTTTCGCTAGACTTAGGCTTAAAGGGTGAAAAAACAGCTCAGAACATCACGAAAGTTGGCGTGCGCATTTTTTTACCAACGGGACATCCAAATCTATGCTCAATTTTCAATTCTGAGAAGTTGGTCAAATTCAAAACTCGACCGTGCATTTTCGCGAGACTTTGGCTTAAAGGGTGAGAAAATAGCTCGGAATGTCACGAAAGTTGGCGTGCGCATTTGTCTCCCAACGAGACATCCCAATCTATGCTCAATTTTCAATTCCGAGAAGTTGGTCAAATTCGAAACTTGACCGTGCATTTTCGCTAGACTTTGGCTTAAAGGGTGAGAAAATAGCTCGGAATGTCACCAAAGTTGGTGTGCGCATTTGTCTACTAACGGGACATCCAAATCTATGCTCAATTTTCAATTCTGAGAAGTTGGTCAAATTGGAAACTCTACGGTGCGCTTTCGCTCGACTTGAGCTTAAAGGGTGTGAAATTAGCTCGTAATGTGACAAAAGTTGGCGTGCACATTTGTCTACCAACGGGACATCCAAATCTATGCTGAATTTTCAATTCTGAGAAGTTGGTCAAATTGGAAACTCGACCGTTGCGTTTTCGCTAGACTTGGGCTTAAAGGGGGAGAAAATAGCTCGGAACGTCACGAAAGTTGGCGTGCGCATTTGTCTACCAACGGGACATCCAGATCTATGCTGAATTTTCAATTCCAAGAAGTTGGTCAAATTGGAAACTCGACCGTGCGTTTTCGCTAGACTTGGGTTTAAAGGGGGAGAAAATAGCTCGGAACGTCACGAAAGTTGCTATGGACGCTTTTCTACCAATGGGACATCTAAAACTATTCTCAAATTTCAATTCCGAGAAGTTTGTCCTAAGTTGATACTCGATCGTGCGTTTTCGCTAGAGTTGGGCTTAAAGGGTGTGAAATTAGCTCGGAATCTAACGAAAGTTGTTGTGCGCAAATTTCTACAAATGGGACATCCAAAACAATGCTCAATCTTCAATTACGAGAAGTTGGGGAAAGTTGAAACTCGACCGTACGTTTTCGGTAGAGGAGAAAATAGCTTGGAACGTCACGAAAATTGGTGTGGATGCTTGTCTACCAATGGGACATCAAAAACTATTCTCAAATTTCAATTCCAAGAAATTGGTCAACGTCGAAATGCCACCATGCGTTTTCTCTAGACTTGGGATTAAAGTGTCTGAAATTAGTTCGTAAAATCACGAAAGTTGAAGTGCGCACATGTCTACAAATGCGACATCCAAATCTATTCTCAAATTTAAATTGTGAGAGGTTGGTCAAAGTTGAAAATCGACCGTGCGTTTTCCCTAGACTTGGGCTTAAAGGGTGTGAAATTACTTCGGAACGTCATGAAAGTTGGCGTGCGCACTTGTCTACCAACGGGACATCCAAATCTATGCTCAATTTTCCATTCCGGGAATTTGGTGAAAGTCGAAACTCGATCGTGCATTTTCCCTAGATTTGGGCTTAAAGGGTGTGAAATTAGCTCGCAACGTCACGATAGTTGGCGTGGACGCTCGTCTACCAATGTAACATCCAAATCTATTCACAAATTTAAATTCCGAGAAGTTGGTCAAAGTTGAAAATCGACCGTGCATTTTCACTACACTTAGGCTTAAAGGGTGAGAAAATAGCTTGGAACGTCACGAAAGTTGGCGTGCGCATTTGTCTACCAACGGGACATCCAAATCTATGCTCAATTTTCAATTCCGAGAAGTTGGTCAAATTCGAAACTCGACCGTAGCGTTTTCGCTAGACTTGGGCTTAAAGGAGGAGAAAATAGCTCGGATCGTCACAAAAGTTAGTGTGGACGCTTGTCTACCAATGGGACATCCAAAATTATTCTCAAATTACAATTCCGAGAAGTTGGTAAAAGTGGAAACTCGATCGTGCATTTTTGCTAGACTTGGGCTTAAAGGGGGAGAAAATAGCTCGGAACGTCACGAAAGTTGGTGTGGACGCTTGTCTACCAATGGGATATCCAAATCTATGCTCAATTTTCAATTCCGAGAAGTTGGTCAAATTGGAAACTCGACCGTCGCGTTTTCGCTCGACTTGGGCTTAAAGGGGGAGAAAATAGCTCGGAACGTCACGAAAGTTGGTGTGGACGCTTGTCTACCAATGGGAAATCCAAAACTATTCTTAAATTTCAGTTCCGAGAAGTTGGTCAAAGTTGAAAATCGACCGTGCATTTTCGCTAGACTTGGGCTAAAAGGGTGAGAAAATAGCTCGGAATGTCACGAAAGTTGGTGTGCGCATTTGTCTACCAACGGGACATCCAAATCTATGCTCAATTTTTTATTCCGAGAAGTTGGTCAAATTCGAAACTCGACCATGCGTTTTCGCTAGACATAGGCTTAAAGGGAGAGAAAATAGCTCGGAACTTCACGAAAGCTGACATGCGCATTTGTCTACCAACGGGACATCCAAATCTATGCTCAATTTTAAATTCCGAGAAGTTGGTCAAATTCGAAACTCGACCGTGCGTTTTCGCTAGACTTGGGCTTAAAGGGGGAGAAAATAGCTCGGAACGTCACCAAAGTTGGTGTGGACGCTTGTCTACCAATGGGACATCCAAAACTATTCTCAAATTTCAATTCCGAGAAGTTGGTCAAAGTTGAAACTCGATCGTGCGTTTTTGCTAGACTTGGGCTGAAAGGGTGAGAAAATAGCTCGGAATGTCACGAAACTTGGTGTGCGCATTTGTCTCCCAACGGGACAACCAAATCTATGCTCAATTTTTAATTCCGAGAAGTTGGTCAAATTCGAAACTCGACCATCGCGTTTTCGCTAGACATAGGCTTAAAGGGTGAGAAAATAGCTCGGAACTTCACGAAAGTTGACATGCGCATTTGTCTACCAATGGAACATCCAAATGCTCAATTTTCAATTCTGAGAAGTTGGTCAAATTCGAAACTCGACCGTGCGTTTTCCCTAGACTTGGGCTTAAAGGGCGAGAAAATAGCTCGAAACGTCATAAAAGTTGGTGTGGACGCTTGTCGACCAATGGGACATCCAAAACTATCCTCAAATCTCAATTCCGAGAAGTTAGTCAAAGTTGAAACTCGTTCGTAGCGTTTCCGCTAGACTTGGGCTTAAAGGGCGTTAAAATAGCTCGTAACGTTACGAAAGTTGGCGTGGACGCTCGTCTACCAATGTGACATCCAAATCCATTCTCAAATTTGAATTTCGAGAAGTTGGTCAAAGTTTAAAATCGACCGTGCATTTTCACTAGACTTAGGCTTAAAGGGTGAGAAAATAGCTCGGAACGTCACGAAAGTTGGCGTGCGCATTTGTCTACCAACGGGACATCCAAATCTATGCTCAATTTTCAATTCCGAGAAGTTGGTCAATTTGGAAACTCAACCGTGCATTTTTGCTCGACTTGAGCTTAAAGGGTGTGAAATTAGCTCGTAATGTGACGAAAGTTGGCGTGTGCATTTGTCTACCAACGGGACATCCAAATCTATGCTCACTTTTTAGTTCCGAGAAGTTGGTCAAATTCGAAACTTGAACGTGCGTTTTCTCTCGACTTAGGCTTAAAGGGTGAGAAAATAGCTCCGAACGTCACGAAAGTTGGCGTGCACATTTGTCTACCAACGGGACATCCAAATTTAGGCTGAATTTTCAATTCCGAGAAGTTGGTCAAATTGGAAACTCGACCGTGCGTTTTCGCTAGACTTGGGCTTAAAGGGGGAGAAAATAGCTCGGAACGTCACCAAAGTTGGTGTGGACGCTTGTCTACCAATGGGACATCCAAAACTATTCTCAAATTTCAATTCCGAGAAGTTGGTCAAAGTTGAAACTCGATCGTGCGTTTTTGCTAGACTTGGGCTTAAAGGGTGTGAAAATACCACGGAACGTCACGAAAGTTGGCGTGGACGCTCGTCTACCAATGTGACATCCTAATCCATTCTCAAATTTAAATTCCGAGAAGTTGGTCAAAGTTCAAAATCGACCGTGCATTTTCGCTAGACTTAGGCTTAAAGGGTGTGAAAAAATAGCTCGGAACGTCACGAAAGTTGGCGTGCGCATTTGTTTACCAATGGGACATCCAAATCTACGCTCAATTTTCAATTCTGAGAAGTTGGTCAAATTCGAAACTCGACCGTGCATTTTCGCTAGACTTTGGCTTAAAGGGTGAGAAAATAGCTCGGAATGTCACGAAAGTTGGCGTGCGCATTTGTCTCCCAACGAGACATCCAAATCTATGCTCAATTTTCAATTCCGAGAAGTTGGTCAAATTCGAAACTCGACCGTGCATTTTCGCTAGACTTTGGCTTAAAGGGTGAGAAAATAGCTCGGAATGTCACGAAAGTTGGTGTGCGCATTTGTCTAGTAACGGGACATCCAAATCTATGCTCAATTTTCAATTCCGAGAAGTTGGTCAAATTGGAAACTCGACCGTGCGTTTTCGCTCGACTTGAGGTTAAAGGGTGTAAAATTAGCTCGTAATGTGACGAAAGCTGGCGTGCGCATTTGTCTACCAACGGGACATCCAAATCTATGCTGAATTTTCAATTCCAAGAAGTTGGTCAAATTGGAAACTCGACCGTGCATTTTCGCTAGACTTGGGCTTAAAGGGGGAGAAAATAGCTCGGAACGTCACGAAAGTTAGCGTGCGCATTTGTCTACCAACGGGACATCCAAATCTATGCTCAATTTTCAATTCCGAGAAGTTGGTCAAATTTGAAACTCGACCGTGCGTTTTCGCTAGACTTGGGGTTAAAGGGGGAGAAAATAGCTCGGAACATCGCGAAAGTTGGTGTGGACGCTTGTCTACCAATGGGATATCCAAATCTATGCTGAATTTTCAATTCCAAGAAGTTGGTCAGATTGGAAACTCGACCGTCGCGTTTTTCGCTCGACTTGGGCTTAAAGGGGGAGAAAATAGCTCAGAACGTCATGAAAGTTGGTGTGGACGCTTGTCTACCAATGGGACATCCAAAACTATTCTTAAATTTCAATTCCGAGAAGTTGGTCAAAGTTGAAAATCGACCGTCGCATTTTCGCTAGACTTGGGCTGAAAGGGTGAGAAAATAGCTCGGAATGTCACGAAAGTTGGTGTGCGCATTTGTCTACCAACGGGACATCCAAATCTATGCTCAATTTTTTATTCCGAGAAGTTGGTCAAATTCGAAACTCGACCATCGCGTTTTCGCTAGACATAGGCTTAAAGGGTGAGAAAATAGCTCGGAAACTTCACGAAAGTTGACATGCGCATATTGTCTACCAACGGGACATCCAAATGCTCAATTTTCAATTCTGAGAAGTTGGTCAAATTCGAAACTCGACCGTGCGTTTTCGCTAGACTTGGGCTGAAAGGGGGAGAAAATAGCTCGAAACGTCACAAAAGATGGTGTGGACGCTTGTTGACCAATGGGACATCCAAAACTATCCTCAAATTTCAATTCCGATAAGTTGGTCAAAGTTCAAAATCGACCGTAGCATTTTTGCTAGACTTAGGCATAAAGGGTGAAAAAATAGCTCGGAACGTCACGAAAGTTGGCGTGCGCATTTGTTTACCAACAAGACATCCAACTCTATGCTCAATTTTCAATTCTGAGAGTTGGTCAAATTCGAAACTCGACCGTAGCATTTTCGCTAGACTTTGGCTTAAAGGGTGAGAAAATAGCTCGGAATGTCACGAAAGTTGGCGTGCGCATTTGCCTACCAACGGGACATCAAAATCTATGCTCAATTTTCAATTCCGAGAAGTTGGTCAAATTGGAAACTCGACCGTGCATTTTCGCTAGACTTTGGCTTAAAGGGTGAGAAAATAGCTCGGAATGTCACGAAAGTTGGCGTGCGCATTTCCCTACCAACGGGACATCAAAATCTATGCTCAATTTTCAATTCCGAGAAGTTGGTCAAATTGGAAACTCGACCGTAGCGTTTTCGCTAGACATGGGCTTAAAGGGGGAGAAAATAGCTCGAAACGTCACGAAAGTTGGCGTGCACATTTGTCTACCAACGGGACATCCAAATCTATGCTGAATTTTCAATTCCAAGAAGTTGGTCAAATTGGAAACTCGACCGTGCATTTTCGCTAGACTTGGGCTTAAAGGGGGAGAAAATAGCTCGGAACGTCACGAAAGTTGGCGTGCGCATTTGTCTACCAACGGGACATCCAAATCTATGCTCAATTTTCAATTCTGAGAAGTTGGTCAAATTTGAAACTCGACCGTCGCGTTTTCGCTAGACTTGGGCTTAAAGGGGGAGAAAATAGCTCGGAATGTCACGAAAGTTGGTGTGCGCATTTGTCTACTAACGGGACATCCAAATCTATGCTCAATTTTCAATTCCGAGAAGATGGTCAAATTGGAAACTCGACCGTGCGTTTTCGCTCGACTTGAGCTTAAAGGGTGTGAAATTAGCTCGTAATGTGACGAAAGTTGGCGTGCACATTTGTCTACCAACGGGACATCCAAATCGATGCTGAATTTTCAATTATGAGAAGTTGGTCAAATTGGAAACTCGACCGTGCGTTTTCGCTAGACATGGGCTTAAAGGGGGAGAAAATGGCTCGAAACGTCACGAAAGTTGGCGTGCGCATTTGTCTACCAACGGGACATCCAAATCTATGCTGAATTTTCAATTCCAAGAATTGGTCAAATTGGAAACTCGACCGTGCATTTTCGCTAGACTTGGGATTAAAGGGGGAGAAAATAGCTCGGAACGTCACGAAAGTTGGCGTGCGCATTTGTCTACCAACGGGACATCCAAATCTATGCTCAATTTTCAATTCCGAGAAGTTGGTCAAATTTGAAACTCGACCATGCGTTTTCGCTAGACTTGGGCTTAAAGGGGGAGAAAATAGCTCGGAACATCGCGAAAGTTGGTGTGGACGCTTGTCTACCAATGGGATATCTAAATCTATGCTGAATTTTCAATTCCAAAAGTTGGTAAGATTGGAAACTCGACCGTGCGTTTTTCGCTCGACTTGGGCTTAAAGGGGGAGAAAATAGCTCAGAACGTCATGAATGTTGGTGTGGACGCTTGTCTACCAATGGGACATCCAAAACTATTCTTAAATTTTAATTCCGAGAAGTTGGTCAAAGTTGAAACTCGTTCGTGTGTTTTCGCTAGACTTGGGCTTAAAGGGGGAGAAAATAGCTCGGAACATCGTGAAAGTTGGTGTGGACGCTTGTCTACCAATGGGATATCCAAATCTATGCTGAATTTTCAATTCCGAGAAGTTGGTCAGATTGGAAACTCGACCGTGCATTTTTCGCTAGACTTGGGCTTAAAGGGCGAGAAAATAGCTCGAAACGTCACAAAAGTTGGTGTGGACGCTTGTCGACCAATGGGACATCCAAAACTATCCTCAAATTTCAATTCCGAGAAGTTAGTCAAAGTTGAAACTCGTTCGTAGCGTTTTCGCTAGACTTGGGCTTAAAGGGTGTTAAGATAGCTCGATACGTTACGAAAGTTGGTGTTGACGCTTGTCTACCAATGGGACATCCAAAACTATTCTTAAATTTCAATTCCGAGAAGTTGGTCAAAGTTGATAGTCGACCGGGCATTTTCGCTAGACTTGGGCTGAAAGGGTGAGAAAATAGCTCGGAATGTCACGAAAGTTGGTGTGCGCATTTGTCTACCAACGGGACATCCAAATCTATGCTCAATTTTTAATTCCGAGAAGTTGGTCAAATTCGAAACTCGACCATGCGTTTTCGCTAGACATAGGCTTAAAGGGTGAGAAAATAGCTCAGAACTTCACAAAAGTTGACATGCGCATTTGTCTACCAACGGGACATCCAAATGCTCAATTTTCAATTCTGAGAATTTGGTCAAATTCGAAACTCGACCGTGCGTTTTCGCTAGACTTGGGCTTAAAGGGGGAGAAAATAGCTCGAAACGTCACAAAAGATGGTGTGGACGCTTGTTGACCAATGGGACATCCAAAACTATCCTCAAATTTCAATTCCCAGAAGTTAGTCAAAGCTGAAACTCGTTCGTGCGTTTTCGCTAGATTTGGGGTTAAAGGGTGTGAAAATAGCTCGGAACGTCACGAAAGTTGGCGTGGACGCTCGTCTACCAATGTGACATCCTAATCCATTCTCAAATTTAAATTCTGAGAAGTTGGTCAAAGTTCAAAATCGACCGTGCATTTTTGCTAGACTTAGGCATAAAGGGTGAAAAAATAGCTCGGAACGTCACGAAAGTTGGCGTGCGCATTTTTTTACCAACAAGACATCCAACTCTATGCTCAATTTTCAATTCTGAGAAGTTGGTCAAATTCGAAACTCGACCGTGCATTTTCGCTAGACTTTGGCTTAAAGGGTGAGAAAATAGCTCGGAATGTCACGAAAGTTGGCGTGCGCATTTGCCTACCAACGGGACATCAAAATCTATGCTCAATTTTCAATTCCGAGAAGTTGGTAAAATTGGAAACTCGACCGTGCATTTTTGCTCGACTTGAGCTTAAAGGGTGAGAAATTAGCTCGGAATGTCACGAAACTTGGCGTGCGCATTTGTCTACCAACGGGACATCCAAATCTATGCTCACTTTTTAATTCCGAGAAGTTGGTCAAATTCGAAACTTGACCGTGCGTTTTCGCTCGACTTAGGCTTAAAGGGTGACAAAATAGCTCGGAACGTCACGAAAGTTGGCGTGCGCATTTGTCTCCCAACGGGACATCCAAATTTAGGCTGAATTTTCAATTCCGAGAAGTTGGTCAAATTGGAAACTCGACCGTGCGTTTTCGCTAGACTTGGGCTCAAAGGGGGAGAAAATAGCTCGGAACGTCACGAAAGTTGGTGTGGACGCTTGTCTACCAATGGGACATCCAAAACTATTCTCAAATTCCAATTCCGAGAAGTTGGTCAAAGTTGAAACTCGATCGTGTGTTTTTGCTAGACTTGGGCTTAAAGGGTGTGAAAATAGCTTGGAACGTCACGAAAGTTGGCGTGGACGCTCGTCTACCAATGTGACATCCTAATCCATTCTCAAATTTAAATTCCGAGAAGTTGGTCAAAGTTCAAAATCGACCGTGCATTTTCGCTAGACTTAGGCTTAAAGGGTGAAAAAATAGCTCGGAACGTAACGAAAGTTGGCGTGCGCATTTGTTTACCAACGGGACATCCAAATCTATGCTCAATTTTCAATTCCGAGAAGTTGGTCAAATTCGAAACTCGACCGTGCGTTTTCGCTAGACTTGGGCTTAAAGGGGGAGA
The DNA here is from genome assembly GCA_027924585.1 of Larix kaempferi. NCBI lineage: Eukaryota > Viridiplantae > Streptophyta > Pinopsida > Pinales > Pinaceae > Larix > Larix kaempferi. Next base: position 24,524 of record BSBM01002902.1, read on the forward strand.
AAATAGCTCGGAACGTCACAAAAGTTGGTGTTGACGCTTGTCTACCAATGCGACATCCAAATCCATTCTCAAATTTAAATTCCGAGAAGATGGTCAAAGTTGAAAATCGACTGTGCATTTTCGCTAGACTTAGGCTTAAAGGGTGAGAAAATAGCTCGGAACGTCACGAAAGTTGGCGTGCACATTTGCCTACCAACAGGACATCCAAATCTATGCTCAATTTTCAATTCTGAGAAGTTGGTCAAATTCGAAACTCGACCGTGCGTTTTCGCTAGACCTAGGCTTAAAGGGGGAGAAAATACCTCGGAACGTCACGAAAGTTGGCGTGCGCAATTGTCTACCAACGGGACATCCAAATCTATGCTGAATTTTCAATTCCAAGAAGTCGGTCAAATTGGAAACTCGACCGTGCGTTTTCGCTAGACTTGGGCTTAAAGGGGGAGAAAATAGCTCGGAACGTCACGAAAGTTGCTGTGGACGCTTGTCTACCAATGGGACATCTAAAACTATTCTCAAATTTCAATTCCGAGAAGTTTGTCCTAAGTTGATACTCGATCGTGCGTTTTCGCTAGACTTGGGCTTAAAGGGTGTGAAATTAGCTCAGAATCTAACGAAAGTTGTTGTGCGCAAATTTCTACAAATGGGACATCCAAAACAATGCTCAATCTTCAATTTCGACGGGTTGGTGAAAGTTGAAACTCGACCGTACGTTTTCGGTAGAGGAGAAAATAGCTTGGAACGTCACGAAAATTGGTGTGGATGCTTGTCTACCAATGGGACATCCAAAGCTATTCTCAAATTTCAATTCCAAGAAATTGGTCAAAGTCAAAACGCCACCATGCGTTTTCTCTAGACTTGGGATTAAAGTGTCTGAAATTAGTTCGTAAAATCACGAAAGTTGAAGTGCGCACATGTCTACAAATGTGACATCCAAATCTATTCTCAAATTTAAATTGTGAGAGGTTGGTCAAAGTTGAAAATCGACCGTGCGTTTTCCCTAGACTTGGGCTTAAAGGGTGTGAAATTAGCTCGGAATGTCACGAAAGTTGGTGTGCGCATTTGTCTACCAACGGGACATCCAAATCTATGCTCACTTTTTAATTCCGAGAAGTTGGTCAAATTCGAAACTTGACCGTGCGTTTTCGCTCGACTTAGGCTTAAAGGGTAAGAAAATAGCTCGGAACGTCACGAAAGTTGGCGTGCGCATTTGTCTACCAACGGGACATCCAAATTTAGGCTGAATTTTCAATTTCAAGAAGTTGGTCAAATTGGAAACTCGACCGTGCGTTTTTGCTAGACTTGGGCTTAAAAGGTGTGAAAATAGCTCGGAACGTCACGAAAGTTGGCATGGACGCTCGTCTACCAATGTGACATCCTAATCCATTCTCAAATTTAAATTCCGAGAAGTTGGTCAAAGTTCAAAATCGACCGTGCATTTTCGCTAGACTTAGGCTTAAAGGGTGAAAAAATAGCTCGGAACGTCACGAAAGTTGGCGTGCGCATTTGTTTACCAATGGGACATCCAAATCTATGCTCAATTTTCATTTCTGAGAAGTTGGTCAAATTCGAAACTCGACCGTGCATTTTCGCTAGACTTTGGCTTAAAGGGTGAGAAAATAGCTCGGAATGTCACGAAAGTTGGCGTGCGCATTTGTCTCCCAACGAGACATCCAAATCTATGCTCAATTTTCAATTCCGAGAAGTTGGTCAAATTCGAAACTCGACCGTGCATTTTTGCTAGACTTTGGCTTAAAGGGTGAGAAAATAGCTCGGAATGTCACGAAAGTTGGTGTGCGCATTTGTCTACTAACGGGACATCCAAATCTATGCTCAATTTTCAATTCCGAGAAGTTGGTCAAATATGAAACTCGACCATGCGTTTTCGCTAGACTTGGGCTTAAAGGGGGAGAAAATACCTCGGAACGGTCTACCAATGTGACATCCAAATCCATTCTCAAATTTAAATTCCGAGAAGTTGGTCAAAGTTTAAAATCGACCGGGCATTTTCGCTAGACTTAGGCTTAAAGGGTGAGAAAATAGCTCGGAACGTCACGAAAGTTGGCGTGTGCATTTTCCTACGAACGGGACATCCAAATCTATGCTCAATTTTTAATTCCGAGATGTTGGTCAAATTCGAAACTCGACCGTCGCGTTTTCGCTAGACCGAGGCTTAAAGGGTGAGAAAATAGCTCGGAACGTCACGAAAGTTGGCGTGTGCATTTTCCTACGAACGGGACATCCAAATCTATGCTCAATTTTCAATTCTGAGAAGTTGGTCAAATTTGAAACTCGACCGTGCATTTTCGCTAGACTTTGGCTTAAAGGGTGAGAAAATAGCTCGGAATGTCACGAAAGTTGGTGTGCGCATTTGTCTACTAACGGGACATCCAAATCTATGCTCAATTTTCAATTCCGAGAAGTTGGTCAAATTCGAAACTCGATCGTGCCTTTTCACTAGACTTGGGCTTAAAGGGTGTGAAAATAGCTCAGAACGTTACGAAATTTGGCGTGGACGCTCGTCTACCAATGTGACATCCAAATATATTCGCAAATTTAAATTCCGAGAAGTTGGTCAAATTTGAAAATCGACCGTGCATTTTCGCTAGACTTAGGTTTAAGTCGTGAAAAAATAGCTCGGAACGTCACGAAAGTTGGTGTGCACGCTTGTCTACCAATGGGACATCCAAAACTATTCTCAAATTTCAATTCCGAGAAGTTAGTCAAAGTTGAAACTCGATCGTGCATTTTCGCTAGACTTGGGCTTAAAGGGTGTGAAAATAGCTCGGAACGTTACGAAAGTTGGCGTGGACGCTCATCTACCAATGTGACATCCAAATCTATTCGCAAATCTAAATTTCAAGAAGTTGGTCAAAGTTGAAAATCGACCGTGCATTTTCGCTACACTTAGGCTTAAAGGGTGAGAAAATATGTTGGAACGTCACGAAAGTTGGCGTGCGCATTTGTCTACCAACGGGACATCCAAATCTATGCTCAATTTTCAATTCCGAGAAGTTGGTCAAATTGGAAACTCGACCGTGCGTTTTCGCTTGACTTGGGCTTAAAGGGGGAGAAAATAGCTCGGAACGTCACGAAAGTTGGTGTGGACGCTTGTCTACCAATGGGACATCCAAAACTATTCTTAAATTTCAATTCCGAGAAGTTGGTCAAAGTTGAAAATCGACCGTGCATTTTTGCTAGACTTGGGCTGAAAGGGTGAGAAAATAGCTCGGAATGTCACGAAAGTTGGTGTGCGCATTTGTCTACCAACGGGACATCCAAATCTATGCTTAATTTTTAATTCCGAGAAGTTGGTCAAATTCGAAACTCGACCATGCGTTTTCGCTAGACATAGGCTTAAAGGGTGAGAAAATAGCTCGGAACTTCACGAAAGCTGACATGCGCATTTGTCTACCAACGGGACATCCAAATCTATGCTCAATTTTAAATTACGAGAAGTTGGTCAAATTCGAAACTCGACCGTGCGTTTTCGCTAGACTTGGGCTTAAAGGGGGAGAAAATAACTCGAAACGTGACAAAAGTTGGTGTGGAATCTTGTCGACCAATGGGACATCCAAAACTATCCTCAAATTTCAATTCCGAGAAGTTAGTCAAAGTTGAAACTCGTTCGTAGCGTTTTCGCTAGACTTGGGCTTAAAGGGTGTTAAAATAGCTCGAAACATACGAAAGTTGGCGTGGACGCTCGTCTACCAATGTGACATCCAAATCCATTCTCAAATTTAAATTCTGAGAAGTTGGTCAAAGTTTAAAATCGACCGTGCATTTTCGCTAGACTTAGGCTTAAAGGGTGAGAAAATAGCTCGGAACGTCACGAAAGTTGGCGTGCGCATTTGTCTACCAACGGGACATCCAAATCTATGCTCAATTTTCAATTCCGAGAAGTTGGTCAAATTGGAAACTCGACCGAGCGTTTTCGCTAGATTTGGGCTTAAAGGGGGAGAAAATAGCTCGGAACGTCACGAAAGTTGGTGTGGACGCTTGTCTACCAATGGGACATCCAAAACTATTCTCAAATTTCAATTCCGAGAAGTTGGTCAAAGTTCAAACCCGATTGTGCGTTTTCGCTAGACTTGGGCTTAAAGGGGAAGAAAATAGCTCGAAACGTCACGAAAGTTGGTGTGGACGCTTGTCTACCAATGGGACATCCAAAACTATTCTCAAATTTCAATTCCGAGAAGTCGGTCAAAGTTGAAACTCGACCGTGCATTTTCGCTAGACTTTGGCTTAAAGGATGAGAAAATAGCTCGGAATGTCACGAAAGTTGGTGTGCGCATTTGTCTCCCAACGAGACATCCAAATCTATGCTCAATTTTCAATTTCGAGAAGTTGGTCAAATTCGAAACTCGACCGTGCATTTTCGCTAGACTTTGGCTTAAAGGGTGAGAAAATAGCTCGGAATGTCACGAAAGTTGGTGTGCGCATTTGTCTACTAACGGGACATCCAAATCTATGCTTAATTTTCAATTCTGAGAAGTTGGTCAAATTGGAAACGCGACCGTGCGTTTTCGCTAGAGTTGGGCTTAAAGGGGGAGAAAATAGCTCGGAACGTCACGAAAGTTGGTGTTGACGCTTGTCTACCAATGTGACATCCAAATCCATTCTCAAATTTAAATTCCGAGAAGTTGGTCAAAGTTGAAAATCGATCGTGCATTTTCGCTAGACTTAGGCTTAAAGGGTGAGAAAATAGCTCGGAACGTCACGAAAGTTGGCGTGCGCATTTGTCTACCAACGGGACATCCAAATCTATGCTCAATTTTCAATTCCGAGAAGTTGGTCAAATTGGAAACTCGACCGTGCATTTTTGCTCGACTTGAGCTTAAAGGGTGTGAAATTAGCTCGTAATGTGACGAAAGTTGGCGTGCGCATTTGTCTACAAACGGGACATCCAAATCTATGCTCACTTTTTAATTCCGAGAAGTTGGTCAAATTCAAAACTTGACCGTGTGTTTTCGCTCGACTTAGGCTTAAAGGGTGAGAAAATAGCTGGGAACGTCACGAAAGTTGGCGTGCGCATTTGTCTACCAATGGGACATCCAAATTTAGGCTGAATTTTCAATTCCGAGAATTTGGTCAAATTGGAAACTCGACCGAGCGTTTTCGCTAGACTTGGGCTTAAAGGGGGAGAAAATAGCTCGGAACGTCACGAAAGTTGGTGTGGACGCTTGTCTACCAATGGGACATCCAAAACTATTCTCAAATTTCAATTCCGAGATATTGGTCAAAGTTCAAACCCGATCGTGCGTTTTCGCTAGACTTGGGCTTAAAGGGGAAGAAAATAACTCGAAACGTCACGAAATTTGGTGTGGACGCTTGTCTACCAATGGGACATCCAAAACTATTTTCAAATTTTAATTCCGAGAAGTCGGTCAAAGTTGAAACTCGATCGTGCGTTTTTGCTAGACTTGGGCTTAAAGGGTGAAAAAATAGCTCGGAACATCACGAAAGTTGGCGTGCGCATTTGTTTACCAATGGGACATCCAAATCTATGCTTAATTTTCAATTCTGAGAAGTTGGTCAAATTCGAAACTCGACCGTGCATTTTCGCGAGACTTTGGCTTAAAGGGTGAGAAAATAGCTCGGAATGTCACGAAAGTTGGCGTGAGCATTTGTCTCCCAACGAGACATCCAAATCTATGCTCAATTTTCAATTCCGAGAAGTTGGTCAAATTCGAAACTCGACTGTGCATTTTCGCTAAACTTTGGCTTAAAGGGTGAGAAAATAGCTCGTAATGTGACGAAAGTTGGCGTGCACATTTGTCTACCAACGGGACATCCAAATCTATGCTGAATTTTCAATTCTGAGAAGTTGGTCAAATTGGAAACTCGACCGTGCGTTTTCGCTAGACATGGGCTTAAAGGGGTTGAAAATAGCTCGGAACGTCACGAAAGTTGGCGTGCGCATTTGTCTACCAACGGGACATCCAGATCTATGCTGAATTTTCAATTCCAAGAGGTTGGTCAAATTGGAAACTTGACCGTGCGTTTTCGCTAGACTTGGGCTTAAAGGGGGAGATAGCTCGGAACGTCACGAAAGTTGCTGTGGACGCTTGTCTACCAATGGGACATCTAAAACTATTCTCAAATTTCAATTCCGAGAAGTTTGTCCTAAGTTGATACTCGATCGTGCGTTTTCGCTAGATTTTGGCTTAAAGGGTGTGAAATTAGCTCGGAATCTAACGAAAGTTGTTGTGCGCAAATTTCTACAAATGGGACATCCAAAACAATGCTCAATCTTCAATTACGAGAAGCTAGGGAAAGTTGAAACTCGACCGTATGTTTTCGGTAGAGGAGAAAATAGCTTGGAACGTCACGAAAATTGGTGTGGATGCTTGTCTACCAATGGGACATCCAAAACTATTCTCAAATTTCAATTCCAAGAAATTGGTCAACGTCGAAACGCCACCATGCGTTTTCTCTAGACTTGGGATTAAAGTGTCTGAAATTAGTTCGTAAAATCACGAAAGTTGAAGTGCGCACATGTCTACAAATGAGACATCCAAATCTATTCTCAAATTTAAATTGTGAGAGGTTGGTCAAAGTTGAAAATCGACCGTGCGTTTTCCCTAGACTTGGGCTTAAAGGGTGTGAAATTAGTTCGGAACGTCATGAAAGTTGGCGTGCGCACTTGTCTACCAACGGGACATCCAAATCTATGCTCAATTTTCCATTCCGGGAATTTGGTGAAAGTCGAAACTCGATCGTGCATTTTCCCTAGATTTGGGCTTAAAGGGTGTGAAATTAGCTCGCAATGTCACGATAGTTGGCGTGGACGCTCGTCTACCAATGTAACATCCAAATCTATTCGCAAATTCAAATTCCGAGAAGTTGGTCAAACTTGAAAATCGACCGTGCATTTTCGCTACACTTAGGCTTAAAGGGTGAGAAAATAGCTCGGAATGTCACGAAAGTTGGCGTGCGCATTTGTCTACCAACGGGACATCCAAATCTATGCTCAATTTTCAATTCCGAGAAGTTGGTCAAATTGGAAACTCGACCGTGCGTTTTCGCTAGACTTGGGCTTAAAGGAGGAGAAAATAGCTCGGATCGTCACCAAAGTTAGTGTGGACGCTCGTCTACCAATGTGACATACAAATCCATTCTCAAATTTGAATTCCGAGAAGTTGGTAAAAGTTTAAAATCGACCGTGCCATTTTCGCTAGACTTAGGCTTAAAGGGTGAGAAAATAGCTCGGAACGTCACGAAAGTTGGCGTGCGCATTTTTTCACCAACGGGACATCCAAATCTATGCTCAATTTTCAATTCGAGAAGTTGGTCAAATTGGAAAACTCGACCGTGCATTTTTTGCTCGACTTGAGCTTAAAGGGTGTGAAATTAGCTCGTAATGTGACGAAAGTTGGCGTGCGCATTTGTCTACCAACGGGACATCCAAATCTATGCTCACTTTTTAATTCCAAGAAGTTGGTCAAATTCGAAACTTGACCGTGCGTTTTCGCTCGACTTAGGCTTAAAGGGTGAGAAAATAGCTCGGAACGTCACGAAAGTTGGCGTGCGCATTTGTCTACCAACGGGACATCCAAATTTAGGCTGAATTTTCAATTCCGAGAAGTTGGCAAATTGGAAACTCGACCGTCGCGTTTCGCTAGAATTGGGCTTAAAGGGGGAGAAAATAGCTCGGAACGTCACGAAAGTTGGTGTGGACGCTTGTCTACCAATGGGACATCCAAAACTATTCTCAAATTTCAATTCCGAGAAGTTGGTCAAAGTTCAAACTCGATCGTCCGCGTTTTCGCTAGACTTGGGCTTAAAGGGGAAGAAAATAGCTCGAAACGTCACGAAAGTTGGTGTGGACGCTTGTCTACCAATGGGACATCCAAAACTATTCTCAAATTTCAATTCCGAGAAGTCGCTCAAAGTTGAAACTCGATCGTCGCGTTTTTGCTAGACTTGGGCTTAAAGGGTGTGAAAATAGCTCGGAATGTCACGAAAGTTGGTGTGGACGCTCGTCTACCAATGTGACATTCTAATCCATTCTCAAATTTAAATTCTGAGAACTTGGTCAAAGTTCAAAATAGACCGTGCATTTTCGCCAGACTTAGGCTTAAAGGGTGAAAAAATAGCTCGAAACGTCACGAACGTTGGCGTGCGCATTTGTTTACCAACGGGACATCCAAATCTATGCTCGATTTTCAATTCTGAGAAGTTGGTCAGATTCAAAACTCGACCGTGCATTTTCGCTAGACTTTGGCTTAAAGGGTGAGAAAATAGCTCGGAACGTCACGAAAGTTGGCGTGCGCATTTGTCTCCCAACGGGACATCCAAATTTAGGCTGAATTTTCAATTCCGAGAAGTTGGTCAAATTGGAAACTCGACCGTGTGTTTTCGCTAGACCTTGGGCTTAAAGGGGGAGAAAATAGCTCGGAACGTCACGAAAGTTGGTGTTGACGCTTGTCTACCAATGTGACATCCAAATCCATTCTCAAATTTAAATTCCGAGAAGTTGGTCAAAGTTGAAAATCGACCGCGCATTTTCGCTAGACTTAGGCTTAAAGGGTGAGAAAATAGCTCGGAACATCACGAAAGTTGGCATACGCATTTGTCTACCAACGGGACATCCAAATCTATGCTCAATTTTCAATTCTAAGAAGTTGGTCAAATTCGAAACTCGATCGTTGCCTTTTCGCTAGACTTGGGCTTAAAGGGTGTGGAAATAGCTCAGAACGTTACGAAAGTTGGCGTGGACGCTCGTCTACCAATGTGACATCCAAATATATTCGCAAATTTAAATTCCGAGAAGTGGTCAAAGTTGAAAATCGACCGTGCATTTTCGCTAGACTTAGGTTTAAGGCGTGAGAAAAAAGCTCGGAACGTTAAGAGAGTTGGCATGGACGCTCGTCTACCAATGTGACATCCAAATCTATTCGCAAATCTAAATTTCGAGAAGTTGGTCAAAGTTGAAAATCGACGGTGCATTTTCGCTAGACTTAGGTTTAAAGCGTGAGAAAATAGCTCGGAACGTCACGAAAGTTGGCATGCGCATTTATCTACCAACGGGACATCCAAATCTACGCTCAATTTTTAATTCCGAGAAGTTGGTCAAATTCGAAACTCGACCGTAGCGTTTTCGCTAGACCTTAGGCTTAAAGGGTGAGAAAATAGCTCGGAACGTCACGATAGTTGGCGTGCGCATTTGTCTACCAACGGGACATCTAAATCTATGCTGAATTTTCAATTCCGGGAATTTGGTCGAATTGGAAACTCTACGGTGCGCTTTCGCTCGACTTGAGCTTAAAGGGTGTGAAATTAGCTCGTAATGTGACGAAAGTTTGGCGTGCACATTTCTCTACCAACGGGACATCCAAATCTATGCTGAATTTTCAATTCTGAGAAGTTGGTCAAATTGGAAACTCGACCGTGCGTTTTCGCTAGACTTGGGCTTAAAGGGGGAGAAAATAGCTCGGAATGTCACGAAAATTGGTGTGCGCATTTGTCTACCAACGGGACATCCAAATCTATGCTCAATTTTTTATTCTGAGAAGTTGGTCAAATTCGAAACTCGACCATGCGTTTTCGCTAGACATAGGCTTAAAGGGTGAGAAAATAGCTCGGAACTTCACAAAAGTTGGTGTGGACGCTTGTCGACAAATGGGACATCCAAAAATTTCAATTCCGAGAAGTTAGTCAAAGTTGAAACTCGTTCGTCGCGTTTTCGCTAGACTTGGGCTTAAAGGGTGTTAACATAGCTCGAAACGTTACGAAAGTTGGCGTGGACGCTCGTCTACCAATGTGACATCCAAATCCATTCTCAAATTTGAATACTGAGAAGTTGGTCAAAGTTCAAAATCGAAACTTGACCGTGTGTTTTCGCTCGACTTAGGCTTAAAGAGTGAGAAAATAGCTCGGAACGTCACGAAAGTTGGCGTGCGCATTTGTCTACCAACGGGACATCCAAATTTAAGCTGAATTTTAAATTCCGAGAAGTTGGTCAAATTGGAAACTCGACCGTGCGTTTTCGCTAGACTTGGGCTTAAAGGAGGAGAAAATAGCTCGGAACGTCACGAAAGTTGGTGTGGACGCTTATCTACCAATGGGGACATCCAAAATTATTCTCAAATTTCAATTCCGAGAAGTTGGTCAAAGTTCAAACTCGATCGTGCGTTTTCGCTAGACTTGGGCTTAAAGGGTGTGAAAATAGCTCGGAACATCACGAAAGTTGGTGTGGACGCTCGTCTACCAATGTGACATCCTAATCCATTCTCAAATTTAAATTCTGAGAAGTTGGTCAAAGTTCAAAATCGACCGTACATTTTCGCTAGACTTAGGCTTAAAGGGTGAGAAAATAGCTCGGAACGTCACGAAAGTGGCGTACGCATTTGCCTACCAACCGGGACATCCAAATCTATGCTCAATTTTCAATTCTGAGAAGTTGGTCAAATTCGAAACTCGACCGTAGCATTTTCGCTAGACTTTGGCTTAAAGGGTGAGAAAATAGCTCCGAATGTCACGAAACTTGGCGTGCGCATTTGTGTACCAACAGGACATCCAAATCTATGCTCAATTTTTAATTCCGAGATGTTGGTCAAGTTCGAAACTCGACCGTAGCGTTTTCGCTAGACCTAGGCTTAAAGGGTGAGAAAATAGCTTGGAACGTCACGAAAGTTGGCATGCGCATTTGTCTACCAACGGGACATCCAAATCTATGCTCAATTTTCAATTCCGAGAAGTTGGTCCAAATTCGAAACCTTGATCGTGCCTTTTCGCTAGACTTGGGCTTAAAGGGTGTGAAGATAGCTCAGAACGTTACGAAAGTTGGCGTGGACGCTCGTCTACGAATGTGACATCCAAATATATTCGCAAATTTAAATTTCGAGAAGTTGGTCAAAGTTGAAAATCGACCGTGCATTTTCGCTAAACATAGGTTTAAGGCGTGAGAAAATAGCTCGGAACGTCACGAAAGTTGGTGTGCACGCTTGTCTACCAATGGGACATCCAAAACTATTCTCAAATTTCAATTCCGAGAAGTTAGTCAAAGTTGAAACTCGATCGTGCATTTTCGCTAGACATGGGCTTAAAGGGTGTGAAAATAGCTCGGAACGTTACGAAAGTTGGCGTGGACGCTCGTCTACCAATGTCACATCCAAATCTATTCGCAAATCTAAATTTCGAGAAGTTGGTCAAAGTTGAAAATCGACTCTGCATTGTCGCTAGACTAGGTTCAAAAGCGTGAGAAAATAGCTCGGAACGTCAGGAAAGTTGGTGTGGACGCTTGTCGACCAATGGGACATCCAAAACTATCCTCAAATTTCAATTCCGAGAAGTTAGTCAAAGTTGAAACTCGTTCGTCGCGTTTTCGCTAGACTTGGGCTTAAAGGGTGTTAAAATAGCTCGAAACGTTACGAAAGTTGGCGTGGACGCTCGTCTACCAATGTGACATCCAAATCCATTCTCAAATTTGAATTCCGAGAAGTTGGTCAAAGTTTGAAATCGACCGTGCATTTTCGCTAGACTTAGGCTTAAAGGGTGAGAAAATAGCTCGGAACGTCACGAAAGTTGGCGTGCGCATTTGTCTACCAACGGGACATCCAAATCTATGCTCAATTTTCAATTCCGAGAAGTTGGTCAAATTTGGAAACTCGACCGTGCATTTTTGCTCGACTTGAGCTTAAAGGGTGTGAAATTAGCTCGTAATGTGACGAAAGTTGGCGTGCGCATTTGTCTACCAAGGGGACATCCAAATCTATGCTCACTTTTTAATTCCGAGAAGTTGGTCAAATTCTAAACTTGACCGTGCGTTTTCGCTCGACTTAGGCTTAAAGGGTGAGAAAATAGCTCGGAACGTCACGAAAGTTGGCGTGCGCATTTGTCTACCAACGGGACATCCAAATTTAGGCTGAATTTTCAATTCCGAGAAGTTGGTCAAATTGGAAACTCGACCGTGCGTTTTCACTAGACTTGGGCTTAAAGGGGGAGAAAATAGCTCGGCACGTCACGAAAGTTGGTGTGGACGCTTGACTACCAATGGGACATCCAAAACTATTCTAAAATTTCAATTCCGAGAAGTTGGTCAAAGTTCAAACCCGATCGTGCGTTTACGCTAGACTTGGGCTTAAAGGGGAAGAAAATAGCTCGAAACGTCACGAAAGTTGGTGTGGACGCTTGTCTACCAATGGGACATCCGAAAATATTCTCAAATTTCAATTCCGAGAAGTCGGTCAAAGTTGAAACTCGATCGTGCATTTTTGCTAGACTTGGTCTTAAAGGCTGTGAAAATAGCTCGGAACGTCACGAAAGTTGGCGTGGACGCTCGTCTACCAATGTGACATCCTGATCCATTCTCAAATTTAAATTCCGAGAAGTTGGTCAAAGTTCAAAATCGACCGTGCATTTTCGCTAGCTTTAGGCTTAAAGGGTGAAAAAATAGCTCGGAACGTCACGAAAGTTGGCGTGCGCATTTGTCTACCAACGGGACATCCAAATTTAGGCTGAATTTTCAATTCCGAGAAGTTGGTCAAATTGGAAACTCGACCGTGCGTTTTCACTAGACTTGGGCTTAAAGGGGGAGAAAATAGCTCGGCACGTCACGAAAGTTGGTGTGGACGCTTGACTACCGATGGGACATCCAAAACTATTCTAAAATTTCAATTCCGAGAAGTTGGTCAAAGTTCAAACCCGATCGTGCGTTTACGCTAGACTTGGGCTTAAAGGGGAAGAAAATAGCTCGAAACGTCACAAAAGTTGGTGTGGACGCTTGTCTACCAATGGGACGTCCGAAAATATTCTCAAATTTCAATTCCGAGAAGTCGGTCAAAGTTGAAACTCGATCGTGCATTTTTGCTAGACTTGGTCTTAAAGGCTGTGAAAATAGCTCGGAACGTCACGAAAGTTGGCGTGGACGCTCGTCTACCAATGTGACATCCTAATCCATTCTCAAATTTAAATTCTGAGAAGTTGGTCAAAGTTCAAAATCGACTGTGCATTTTCGCTAGACTTAGGCTTAAAGGGTGAAAAAATAGCTCGGAACGTCATGAAAGTTGGCGTGCGCATTTGTTTACCAACGGGACATTCAAATCTATGCTCAATTTTCAATTCTGAGAAGTTGGTCAAATTCGAAACTCGATCGTGCATTTTCGCTAGACTTTGGCTTAAAGGTTGAGAAAATAGCTCGGAATGTCACGAAAGTTGGCGTGCGCATTTGTCTCCCAACGAGACATCCAAATCTATGCTCAATTTACAATTCCGAGAAGTTGGTCAAATTGGAAACTCGACCGTCGCGTTTTCGCTAGACTTGGGCTTAAAGGGGGAGAAAATAGTTCGGAACGTCACGAAAATTGGTGTTGACGCTTGTCTACCAATGTGACATCCAAATCCATTCTCAAATTTAAATTCCGAGAAGTTGGTCAAAGTTGAAAATCGACCGTGCATTTTCGCTAGACTTAGGCCTAAAGGGTGAGAAAATAGCTCGGAATGTCACGAAAGTTGGCGTGCGCATTTGCCTACCAACGGGACATCCAAATCTATGCTCAATTTTCAATTCTGAGAAGTTGGTCAAAGTTCAAACTCGATCGTGCGTTTTCGCTAGACTTAGGCTTAAAGGGTGAAAAAATAGCTCGGAAAGTCACGAAAGTTGGCGTGCGCATTTGTTTACCAACGGGACATCCAACTCTAAGCTCAATTTTCAATTCTGAGAAGTTGGTCAAATTCGAAACTTGACCGTGCATTTTCGCTAGACTTTGGCTTAAAGGGTGAGAAAATAGCTCGGAATGTCACGAAAGTTGGCGTGCGCATTTGTCTCCCAACGAGACATCCAAATCTATGCTCAATTTACAATTCCGAGAAGTTGGTCAAATTGGAAACTCGACCGTGCGTTTTCGCTAGACTTGGGCTTAAAGGGGGAGAAAATAGTTCGGAATGTCACGAAAGTTGGTGTTGACGCTTGTCTACCAACGTGACATCCAAATCCATTCTCAAATTTCAATTCCGAGAAGTTGGTCAAAGTTGAAAATCGACCGTGCATTTTCGCTAGACTTAGGCTTAAAGGGTGAGAAAATAGCTCGGAACGTCACGAAAGTTGGCCTGCGCTTTTGCCTACCAACGGGACATGCAAATCTATGCTCAATTTTCAATTCTGAGAAGTTGGTCAAATTCGAAACTCGACCGTGCATTTTCGCTAGACTTTGGCTTGAAGGGTGAGAAAATAGCTCCGAATGTCACGAAACTTGGCGTGCGCATTTGTCTACCAACAGGACATCCAAATCTATGCTCAATTTTTAATTCTGAGATGTTCGTCAAATTCGAAACTCGACCGTGCGTTTTCGCTAGACCTAGGCTTAAAGGGTGAGAAAATAGCTCGGAACGTCACGAAAGTTGGCATGCGCATTTGTCTACCAACGGGACATCCAAATCTATGCTCAATTTTCAATTCTGAGAAGTTGGTCAAATTCGAAACTCGATCGTGCCTTTTCGCTAGAGTTGGGCTTAAAGGGTGTGAAAATAGCTCAGAACGTTACGAAAGTTGGCGTGGACGCTCGTCTACAAATGTGACATCCAAATATATTCACAAATTTAAATTCCGAGAAGTTGGTCAAAGTTGAAAATCGACCGTGCATTTTCGCTAGACTTAGGTTTAAGGCGTGAGAAAATAGCTCGGAACGTCACGAAAGTTGTTGTGCACGCTTGTCTACCAATAGGACATCCAAAACTATTCTCAAATTTCAATTCCGAGAAGTTAGTCAAAGTTGAAACTCGATCGTGCATTTTCGCTAGACTTGGGTTAAAAGGGTGTGAAAATAGCTCGGAACGTTACGAAAGTTGGCGTGGACGCTCGTCTACCAATGTGACACCCAAATCTATTCGCAAATCTAAATTTCGAGAAGTTGGTCAAAGTTGAAAATCGACGGTGCATTTTCGCTAGACTTCGGTTTAAAGCGTGAGAAAATAGCTCGGAACGTCACGAAAGTTGGCGTGCGCATTTATCTACCAACGGGACATCCAATCTACGCTCAATTTTTAATTCCGAGAAGTTGGTCAAATTTGAAACTCGACCGTGCGTTTTCGCTAGACTTAGGCTTAAAGGGTGAGAAAATAGCTCGGAACGTCACGAAAGTTGCTGTGGACGCTTTTCTACCAATGGGACATCCAAAACTATTCTCAAATTTCAATTCCAAGAAATTGGTCAAAGTCGAAACGCCACCATGCGTTTTCTCTAGACTTGGGATTAAAGTGTCTGAAATTAGTTCGTAAAATCACGAAAGTTGAAGTGCGCACATGTCTACAAATGTGACATCCAAATCTATTCGCAAATTTAAATTGTGAGAGGTTGGTCAAAGTTGAAAATCGACAGTGCGTTTTCCCTAGACCTGGGCTTAAAGGGTGTGAAATTAGTTCGGAACGTCATGAATGTTGGCATGCGCACTTTTCTACCAACGGGACATCCAAATCTATGCTCAATTTTCCATTCCGGGAATTTGGTGAAAGTCGAAACTCGATCGTGCATTTTCCCTAGATTTGGGCTTAAAGGGTGTGAAATTAGCTCGCAACGTCACGATAGTTGGCGTGGACGCTCGTCTACCAATGTAACATCCAAATCTATTCGCAAATTTAAATTCCAAGAAGTTGGTCAAAGTTGAAAATCGACCGTGCCTTTTCGCTACACTTAGGCTTAAAGGGTGAGAAAATAGCTTGGAACGTCACGAAAGTTGGCGTGCGCATTTGTCTACCAACGGAACATCCAAATCTATGCTCAATTTTCAATTCCGAGAAGTTGGTCAAATTTGAAACTCGACCGTGCGTTTTCGCTAGACTTGGGCTTAAAGGAGGAGAAAATAGCTCGGAACGTCACAAAAGTTAGTGTGGACGTTTGTCTACCAATGGGACATCCAAAACTATTCTCAAATTTCAATTCCGAGAAGTTGGTAAAAGTTGAAACTCGATCGTGCGTTTTCGCTAGACTTGGGCTTAAAGGGGGAGAAAATAGCTCGGAACGTCACGAAAGTTGGTGTGGACGCTTGTCTACCAATGGGATATCCAAATCTATGCTCAATTTTCAATTCTGAGAAGTTGGTCAGATTGGAAACTCGACCGTGCATTTTCGCTCGACTTGGGCTTAAAGGGTGAGAAAATAGCTCGGAATGTCACGAAAGTTGGTGTGGACGCTTGTCGACCAATGGGACATCCAAAACTATCCTCAAATTTCAATTCCGAGAACTTAGTCAAAGTTGAAACTTGTTCGTGCGTTTTCGCTAGACTTGGGCTTAAAGGGTGTTAAAATAGCTCGTAACGTTACGAAAGTTGGCGTGGACGCTCGTCTACCAATGTGACATCCAAATCCATTCTCAAATTTGAATTTCGAGAAGTTGGTCAAAGTTGAAAATCGACCGTGCATTTTCGCTAGACTTAAGCTTAAAGGGTGAGAAAATAGCTCGGAACGTCACGAAAGTTGGCGTGCGCATTTGTCTACCAACGGGACATCCAAATCTATGCTCAATTTTCAATTCCGAGAAGTTGGTCAATATGGAAACTCGACCGTGCATTTTTGCTCGACTTGAGCTTAAAGGGTGTGAAATTAGCTCGTAATGTGACGAAAGTTGGCGTGCGCATTTGTCTACCAACGGGACATCCAAATCTATGCTCACTTTTTAATTCCGAGAAGTTGGTCAAATTCGAAACTTGACCGTGCGTTTTCTCTTGACTTAGGCTTAAAGGGTGAGAAAATAGCTCCGAACGTCACGAAAGTTGGCGTGCACATTTGTCTACCAATGGGACATCCAAATTTAGGCTGAATTTTCAATTCCGAGAAGTTGGTCAAATTGGAAACTCGACCGTGCGTTTTCGCTAGACTTGGGCTTAAAGGGGGAGAAAATAGCTCGGAACGTCACCAAAGTTGGTGTGGACGCTTGTCTACCAATGGGACATCCAAAACTATTCTCAAATTTCAATTCCGAGAAGTTGGTCAAAGTTGAAACTCGATCGTGCGTTTTTGCTAGACTTGGGCTTAAAGGGTTCGAAAATACCTCGGAACGTCACGAAAGTTGGCGTGGACACTCGTCTACCAATGTGACATCCTAATCCATTCTCAAATTTAAATTCCGAGAAGTTGGTCAAAGTTCAAAATCGACCGTGCATTTTCGCTAGACTTAGGCTTAAAGGGTGAAAAAATAGCTCGGAACGTCACGAAAGTTCGCGTGCGCATTTGTTTACCAACGGGACATCCAAATCTATGCTCAATTTTCAATTCTGAGAAGTTGGTCAAATTCGAAACTCGACCGTGCATTTTCGCTAGACTTTGGCTTAAAGGGTGAGAAAATAGCTCGTAATGTCACGAAACTTGGTGTGCGCATTTGTGGACGCTTGTTGACCAATGGGACATCCAAAACTATCCTCAAATTTCAATTCCGAGAAGTTAGTCAAAGTTGAAACTCGTTCGTGCGTTTTCGCTAGATTTGGGCTTAAAGGGTGTGAAAATAGCTCGGAACGTCACGAAAGTTGGCGTGGACGCTCGTCTACCAATGTTACATCCTAATCCATTCTCAAATTTAAATTCCGAGAAGTTGGTCAAAGTTCAAAATCGACCGTGCATTTTTGCTAGACTTAGGCATAAAGGGTGAAAAAATAGCTCGGAACGTCACGAAAGTTGGCGTGCGCATTTGTTTACCAACAAGACATCCAACTCTATGCTCAATTTTCAATTCTGAAAAGTTGGTCAAATTCGAAACTCGACCGTGCATTTTCGCTAGACTTTGGCTTAAAGGGTGAGAAAATAGCTCGGAATGTCACGAAAGTTGGCGTGCGCATTTGCCTACCAACGGGACATCGAAATCTATGCTCAATTTTCAATTCCGAGAAGTTGGTCAAATTGGAAACTCGACCGTGCATTTTTGCTCGACTTGAGCTTAAAGGGTGAGAAATTAGCTCGGAATGTCACGAAACTTGGCGTGCGCATTTGTCTACCAACGGGACATCCAAATCTATGCTCACTTTTTAATTCCGATAAGTTGGTCAAATTCGAAACTTGACCGTGCGTTTTCGCTCGAATTAGGCTTAAAGGGTTACAAAATAGCTCGGAACGTCACGAAAGTTGGCGTGCGCATTTGTCTCCCAACGGGACATCCAAATTTAGGCTGAATTTTCAATTCCGAGAAGTTGGTCAAATTGGAAACTCGACCGTGCGTTTTCGCTAGACTTGGGCTTAAAGGGGGAGAAAATAGCTCGGAACGTCACGAAAGTTGGTGTGGACGCTTGTCTACCAATGGGACATCCAAAACTATTCTCAATTTTCAATTCCGAGAAGTTGGTCAAAGTTCAAACCCGATCGTGCGTTTTCGCTAGACTTGGGCTTAAAGGGGGAGAAAATAGCTCAGAACGTCACGAAAGTTGGTGTGGACGCTTGTCTACCAATGGGACATCCAAAACTATTCTTAAATTTCAATTCCGAGAAGTTGGTCAAAGTTGAAAATAGACCGTGCATTTTCGCTAGACTTGGGCTGAAAGGGTGAGAAAATAGCTCGGAATGTCACGAAAGTTGGTGTGCGCATTTGTCTACCAACGGGACATCCAAATCTATGCTCAATTTTTAATGCCGAGAAGTTGCTCAAATTCGAAACTCGACCATGCATTTTCGCTAGACATAGGCTTAAAGGGAGAGAAAATAGCTCGGACCTTCACGAGAGTTGACATGCGCATTTGTCTACCAACGGGACATCCAAATCTATGCTCAATTTTCAATTCCGAGAAGTTGGTCAAATTCGAAACTCGACCGTGCGTTTTCGCTAGACTTGGGCTTAAAGGGGGAGAAAATAGCTCGAAACGTCACAAAAGTTGGTGTGGACGCTTGTCGACCAATGGGACATCCAAAACTATTCTCAAATTTCAATTCCGAGAAGTTAGTCAAAGTTGAAACTCGTTCGTGCGTTTTAGCTAGACTTGGGCTTAAAGGGTGTTAAAATAGCTCGAAACGTTACGAAAGTTGGCGTGGACGCTCGTCTACCAATGTGACATCCAAATCAATTCTCAAATTTCAATTCCGAGAAGCTGGTCAAAGTTTAAAATCGACCGTGCATTTTCGCTATACTTAGGCTTAAAGGGTGAGAAAATAGCTCGGAACGTCACGAAAGTTGGCGTGCGCATTTGTCTACCAACGGGACATCCAAATCTATGCTGAATTTTCAATTCGGAGAAGTTGGTCAAGCTGGAAACTCGACCGTGCGTTTTCGCTAGACCTGGGCTTAAAGGGGGAGAAAATAGCTCGGAACGTCACGAATGTTGGTGTGGACGCTTGTCTACCAATGGGACATCCAAAACTATTCTCAAATTTCAATTCCGAGAAGTTGGTCAAAGTTCAAACTCGATCGTGCGTTTTCGCTAGACTTGGGCTTAAAGGGGAAGAAAATAGCTCGAAACGTCATGAAAGTTGGTGTGGACGCTTGTCTACCAATGGGACATCCGAAACTATTCTCAAATTTCAATTCCGAGAAGTTGGTCAAAGTTGAAACTCGATCGTGTGTTTTTGCTAGACTTGGGCTTAAAGGGTGTGAAAATAGCTTGGAACGTCACGAAAGTTGGCGTGGACGCTCGTCTACCAATGTGACATCCTAATCCATTCTCAAATTTAAATTCCGAGAAGTTGGTCAAAGTTCAAAATCGACCGTGCATTTTCGCTAGACTTAGGCTTAAAGGGTGAAAAAATAGCTCGGAACGTCACGAAAGTTGGCGTGCGCATTTGTTTACCAACGGGACATCCAAATCTATGCTCAATTTTCAATTCCGAGAAGTTGGTCAAATTCGAAACTCGACCGTGCATTTTCGCTAGACTTTGGCTTAAAGGGTGAGAAAATAGCTCGAAATGTCACGAAAGTTGGTGTGCGCATTTGTCTACTAACGGGACATCCAAATCTATGCTCAATTTTCAATTCCGAGAAGTTGGTCAAATTGGAAACTCGACCGTGCGTTTTCGCTAGACTTGGGCTTAAAGGGGGAGAAAATAGTTCGGAACGTCACAAAAGTTGGTGTTGACGCTTGTCTACCAATGCGACATCCAAATCCATTCTCAAATTTAAATTCCGAGAAGATGGTCAAAGTTGAAAATCGACTGTGCATTTTCTCTAGACTTAGGCTTAAAGGGTGAGAAATAGCTCGGAAAGTCACGAAAGTTGGCGTGCACATTTTCCTACCAACAGGACATCCAAATCTATGCTCAATTTTCAATTCTGAGAAGTTGGTCGAATTCGAAACTCGACCGTGCGTTTTCGCTAGACCTATGCTTAAAGGGGGAGAAAATAGCTCGGAACGTCACGAAAGTTGGCGTGCGCATTTGTCTACCAACGGGACATCCAAATCTATGCTGAATTTTCAATTCCAAGAAGTCGGTCAAATTGGAAACTCGACCGTGCATTTTCGCTAGACTTGGGCTTAAAGGGGGAGAAAATAGCTCGGAACGTCACGAAAGTTGCTGTGGACGCTTGTCTACCAATGGGACATCTATAACTATTCTCAAATTTCAATTCTGAGAAGTTTGTCCTAAGTTGATACTCGATCGTGCGTTTTCGCTAGACTTGGGCTTAAAGGGTGTGAAATTAGCTCAGAATCTAACGAAAGTTGTTGTGCGCAAATTTCTACAAATGGGACATCCAAAACAATGCTCAATCTTCAATTATGAGAAGTTGGTGAAAGTTGAAACTCGACCGTACGTTTTCGGTAGAGGAGAAAATAGCTTGGAACGTCACGAAAATTGGTGTGGATGCTTGTCTACCAATGGGACATCCAAAACTATTCTCAAATTTCAATTCCAAGAAATTGGTCAAAGTCGAAACGCCACCATGCGTTTTCTCTAGACTTGGGATTAAAGTGTGTGAAATTAGTTCATAAAATCACGAAAGTTGAAGTGCGCACATGTCTACAAATGTGACATCCAAATCTATTCTCAAATTTAAATTGTGAGAGGTTGGTCAAAGTTGAAAATCGACCGTGCGTTTTCCCTAGACTTGGGCTTAAAGGGTGTGAAATTAGTTCGGAACGTCATGAAAGTTGGCATGCGCACTTGTCTACCAACGGGACATCCAAATCTATGCTCAATTTTCCATTCCGGGAATTTGGTGAAAGTCGAAACTCGATCGTGCTTTTTCCCTAGATTTGGGCTTAAAGGGTGTGAAATTAGCTCGCAATGTCACGATAGTTGGCGTGGACGCTCGTCTACCAATGTAACATCCAAATCTATTCGCAAATTTAAATTCCGAGAAGTTGGTCAAAGTTGAAAATCGACCATGCATTTTCGCTACACTTAGGCTTAAAGGGTGAGAAAATAGCTTGGAACGTCACGAAAGTTGGCGTGCGCATTTGTCTACCAACGGGACATCCAAATCTATGCTCAATTTTCAATTCCGAGAAGTTGGTCAAATTTGAAACTCGACCGTGCGTTTTCGCTAGACTTGGGCTTAAAGGAGGAGAAAATAGCTCAGAACGTCACAAAAGTTAGTGTGGACGCTTGTCTACCAATGGGACATCCAAAACTATTCTCAAATTTCAATTCCGAGAAGTTGGTAAAAGTTGAAACTCGATCGTGTGTTTTCGCTAGACTTGGGCTTAAAGGGGGAGAAAATAGCTCGGAACGTCACGAAAGTTGGTGTGGACGCTTGTCTACCAATGGGATATCCAAATCTATGCTCAATTTTCAATTTCGAGAAGTTGGTCAAATTGGAAACTCGACCGTGCATTTTCGCTAGACTTGGGCTGAAAGGGTGAGAAAATAGCTCGGAATGTCACGAAAGTTGGTGTGCGCATTTGTCTACCAACGGGACATCCAAATCTATGCTCACTTTTTAATTCCGAGAAGTTGGTCAAATTCGAAACTTGACCGTGCGTTTTCGCTCGACTTAGGCTTAAAGGGTAAGAAAATAGCTCGGAACGTCACGAAAGTTGGCGTGCGCATTTGTCTACCAACGGGACATCCAAATTTAGGCTGAATTTTCAATTTCAAGAAGTTGGTCAAATTGGAAACTCGACCGTCGCGTTTTCGCTAGACTTGGGCTTAAAGGGGGAGAAAATAGCTCGAAACGTCACGAAAGTTGGTGTGGACGCTTGTCTACCAATGGGACATCCAAAACTATTCTCAAATTTCAATTCCGAGAAGTTGGTCAAAGTTGAAACTCGATCGTGTGTTTTTGCTAGACTTGGGCTTAAAAGGTGTGAAAATAGCTCGGAACGTCACGAAAGTTGGCGTGGACGCTCGTCTACCAATGTGACATCCTAATCCATTCTCAAATTTAAATTCCGAGAAGTTGGTCAAAGTTCAAAATCGACCGTGCATTTTCGCTAGACTTAGGCTTAAAGGGTGAAAAAATAGCTCGGAACGTCACGAAAGTTGGCATGCGCATTTGTCTACCAACGGGACATCCAAATCTATGCTCAATTTTCAATTCCGAGAAGTTGGTCAAATTGGAAACTCGACCGTGCATTTTTGCTCGACTTGAGCTTAAAGGGTGTGAAATTAGCTCGTAATGTGACGAAAGTTGGCGTGCGCATTTGTCTACCAACGGGACATCCAAATCTATGCTCACTTTTTAATTCCAAGAAGTTGGTCAAATTCGAAACTTGACCGTGCATTTTCTCTCGACTTAGGCTTAAAGGGTGAGAAAATAGCTCCGAACGTCACGAAAGTTGGCGTGCACATTTGTCTACCAACGGGACATCCAAATTTAGGCTGAAGTTTCAATTCCGAGAAGTTGGTCAAATTGGAAACTCGACCGTGCGTTTTCGCTAGACTTGGGCTTAAATGGGGAGAAAATAGCTCGGAACGTCACCAAAGTTGGTGTGGACGCTTCTCTACCAATGGGACATCCAAAACTATTCTCAAATTTCAATTCCGAGAAGTTGGTCAAAGTTGAAACTCGATCGTGCGTTTTTGCTAGACTTGGGCTTAAAGGGTGTGAAAATACCTCGGAACGTCACGAAAGTTGGCGTGGACGCTCGTCTACCAATGTGACATCCTAATCCATTCTCAAATTTAAATTCCGAGAAGTTGGTCAAAGTTCAAAATCGACCGTGCATTTTCGCTAGACTTAGGCTTAAAGGGTGAAAAAATATCTCGGAACGTCACGAAAGTTGGCGTGCGTATTTGTTTACCAATGGGACATCCAAATCTATGCTCAATTTTCAATTCTGAGAAGTTGGTCAAATTCAAAACTCGACCGTGCATTTTCGCTAGACTTTGGCTTAAAGGGTGAGAAAATAGCTCGGAATGTCACGAAAGTTGGCGTGCGCATTTGTCTCCCAACGAGACATCCAAATCTATGCTCAATTTTCAATTCCGAGAAGTTGGTTAAATTCGAAACTCGACCGTGCATTTTCGCTAGACTTTGGCTTAAAGGGTGAGAAAATAGCTCGGAATGTCACGAAAGTTGGTGTGCGCATTTGTCTACTAATGGGACATCCAAATCTACGCTCAATTTTCAATTCCGAGAAGTTGGTCAAATTGGAAACTCGACCGTGCGTTTTCGCTCGACTTGAGCTTAAAGGGTGTGAAATTAGCTCGTAATGTGACGAAAGTTGGCGTGCACATTTGTCTACCAACGGGACATCCAAATCTATGTTGAATTTTCAATTATGAGAAGTTGGTCAAATTGGAAACTCGACCGTGCGTTTTCGCTAGACATGGGCTTAAAGGGGGAGAAAATAGCTCGAAACGTCACGAAATTTGGCGTGCGCATTTGTCTACCAACGAGACATCCAAATCTATGCTGAATTTTCAATTCCAAGAAGTTGGTCAAATTGGAAACTCGACCGTGCATTTTCGCTAGACTTGGGCTTAAAGGGGGAGAAAATAGCTCGGAACGTCACGAAAGTTGGTGTTGACGCTTGTCTACCAATGCGACAACCAATTCCATTCTGAAATTTAAATTCCGAGAAGTTGGTCAAAGTTGAAACTCGTTCGTACGTTTTCGCTAGACTTGGGCTTAAAGGGGGAGAAAATAGCTCGGAACATCGCGAAAGTTGGTGTGGACGCTTGTCTACCAATGGGATATCCAAATCTATGCTGAATTTTCAATTCCAAGAAGTTGGTCAGATTGGAAACTCGACCGTGCGTTTTTCGCTAGACTTGGGCTTAAAGAGCGAGAAAATAGCTCGAAACTTCACAAAAGTTGGTGTGGACGCTTGTCGACCAATGGGACATCCAAAACTATCCTCAAATTTCAATTCCGAGAAGTTAGTCAAAGTTGAAACTCGTTCGTGCGTTTTCGCTAGACTTGGGCTTAAAGGGTGTTAAAATAGCTCGAAACGTTACGAAAGTTGGTGTGGACGCTTGTCTACCAATGGGACATCCAAAACTATTCTTAAATTTCAATTCCGAGAAGTTGGTCAAAGTTGATAATCGACCGTGCATTTTCGCTAGACTTGAGCTGAAAGGGTGAGAAAATAGCTCGGAATGTCACGAAAGTTGGTGTGCGCATTTGTCTACCAACGGGACATCCAAATATATGCTCAATTTTTAATTCCGAGAAGTTGGTCAAATTCGAAACTCGACCATGCGTTTTTGCTAGACATAGGCTTAAAGGGTGAAAAAATAGCTCGGAACGTCACGAAAGTTGGCGTGCGCATTTGTTTACCAACAAGACATCCAACTCTATGCTCAATTTTCAATTTTGAGAAGTTGGTCAAATTCGAAACTCGACCGTGCATTTTCGCTAGACTTTGGCTTAAAGGGTGAGAAAATAGCTCGGAATGTCACGAAAGTTGGCGTGCGCATTTGCCTACCAACGGGACATCGAAATCTATGCTCAATTTTCAATTCCGAGAAGTTGGTCAAATTGGAAACTCGACCGTGCATTTTTGCTCGACTTGAGCTTAAAGGGTGAGAAATTAGCTCGGAATGTCACGAAACTTGGCGTGCGCATTTGTCTACCAACGGGACATCCAAATCTATGCTCACTTTTTAATTCCGAGAAGTTGTTCAAATTCGAAACTTGACCGTGCGTTTTCGCTCGACTTAGGCTTAAAGGGTGACAAAATAGCTCGGAACGTCACGAAAGTTGGCGTGCGCATTTGTCTCCCAACGGGACATCCAAATTTAGGCTGAATTTTCAATTCCGAGAAGTTGGTCAAATTGGAAACTCGACCGTGCGTTTTCGCTAGACTTGGGCTTAAAGGGGGAGAAAATAGCTCGGAACGTCACGAAAGTTGGTGTGGACGCTTGTCTACCAATGGGACATCCAAAACTATTCTTAAATTTCAATTCCGAGAAGTTGGTCAAAGTTGAAAATCGACCGTGCATTTTCGCTAGACTTGGGCTGAAAGGGTGAGAAAATAGCTCGGAATGTCACGAAAGTTGGTGTGCGCATTTGTCTACCAACGGGACATCCAAATCTATGCTCAATTTTTAATGCCGAGAAGTTGGTCAAATTCGAAACTCGACCATGCGTTTTCGCTAGACATAGGCTTAAAGGGTGAGAAAATAGCTCGGACCTTCACGAGAGTTGACATGCGCATTTGTCTACCAACGGGACATCCAAATCTATGCTCAATTTTCAATTCCGAGAAGTTGGTCAAATTCGAAACTCGACCGTGCGTTTTCGCTAGACTTGGGCTTAATAAAGGGGGAGAAAATAGCTCGAAACGTCACAAAAGTTGGTGTGCACGCTTGTCGACCAATGTGACATCCAAATCAATTCTCAAATTTCAATTCCGAGAAGCTGGTCAAAGTTTAAAATCGACCGTGCATTTTCGCTAGACTTAGGCTTAAAGGGTGAGAAAATAGCTCGGAACGTCACGAAAGTTGGCGTGCGCATTTGTCTACCAACGGGACATCCAAATCTATGCTGAATTTTCAATTCCGAGAAGTTGGTCAAGTTGGAAACTCGACCGTGCGTTTTCGCTAGACCTGGGCTTAAAGGGGGAGAAAATAGCTCGGAACGTCACGAATGTTGGTGTGGACGCTTGTCTACCAATGGGACATCCAAAACTATTCTCAAATTTCAATTCTGAGAAGTTGGTCAAAGTTCAAACTCGATCGTGCGTTTTCGCTAGACTTGGGCTTAAAGGGGAAGAAAATAGCTCGAAACGTCATGAAAGTTGGTGTGGACGCTTGTCTACCAATGGGACATCCGAAACTATTCTCAAATTTCAATTCCGAGAAGTTGGTCAAAGTTGAAACTCGATCGTGTGTTTTTGCTAGACTTGGGCTTAAAGGGTGTGAAAATAGCTTGGAACGTCACGAAAGTTGGCGTGGACGCTCGTCTACCAATGTGACATCCTAATCCATTCTCAAATTTAAATACCGAGAAGTTGGTCAAAGTTCAAAATCGACCGTGCATTTTCGCTAGACTTAGGCTTAAAGGGTGAAAAAATAGCTCGGAACGTCACGAAAGTTGGCGTGCGCATTTGTTTACCAACGGGACATCCAAATCTATGCTCAATTTTCAATTCCGAGAAGTTGGTCAAATTCGAAACTCGACCGTGCATTTTCGCTAGACGTTGGCTTAAAGGGTGAGAAAATAGCTCGAAATGTCACGAAAGTTGGTGTGCGCATTTGTCTACTAACGGGACATCCAAATCTATGCTCAATTTTCAATTCCGAGAAGTTGGTCAAATTGGAATCTCGACCGTGCGTTTTCGCTAGACTTGGGCTTAAAGGGGGAGAAAATAGCTCGGAACGTCACAAAAGTTGGTGTTGACGCTTGTCTACCAATGCGACATCCAAATCCATTCTCAAATTTGAATTCCGAGAAGATGGTCAAAGTTGAAAATCGACTGTGCATTTTCGCTAGACTTAGGCTTAAAGGGTGAGAAAATAGCACGGAACGTCACGAAAGTTGGCGTGCACATTTTCCTACCAACAGGACATCCAAATCTATGCTCAATTTTCAATTCTGAGAAGTTGGTCAAATTCGAAACTCGACCGTGCGTTTTCGCTAGACCTAGGCTTAAAGGGGGAGAAAATAGCTCGGAACGTCACGAAAGTTGGCGTGCGCATTTGTCTACCAACGGGACATCCAAATCTATGCTGAATTTTCAATTCCAAGAAGTCGGTCAAATTGGAAACTCGACCATGCGTTTTCGCTAGACTTGGGCTTAAAGGGCTAGAAAATAGCTCGAAACGTCACGAAAGTTGGTGTGGACGCTTGTCTACCAATGGGACATCCAAAACTATTCTCAAATTTCAATTCCGAGAAGTTGGTCAAAGTTGAAACTCGATCGTGTGTTTTTGCTAGACTTGGGCTTAAAAGGTGTGAAAATAGCTCGGAATGTCACGAAAGTTGGCGTGGACGCTCGTCTACCAATGTGACATCCTAATCCATTCTCAAATTTAAATTCCGAGAAGTTGGTCAAAGTTCAAAATCGACCGTGCATTTTCGCTAGACCTAGGCTTAAAGGGTGAAAAAATAGCTCGGAACGTCAAGAAGGTTGGCGTGCGCATTTGTCTACCAACGGGACATCCAAATCTATGCTGAATTTTCAATTCCAAGAAGTCGGTCAAATTGGAAACTCGACCGTGCGTTTTCGCTAGACTTGGGCTTAAAGGGCTAGAAAATAGCTCGAAACGTCACGAAAGTTGGTGTGGACGCTCGTCTACCAATGTGACATCCTAATCCATTCTCAAATTTAAATTCCGAGAAGTTGGTCAAAGTTCAAAATTGACCGTGCATTTTCGCCAGACTTAGGCTTAAAGGGTGAAAAAATAGCTCGGAACGTCACGAAAGTTAGCGTGCGCATTTGTTTACCAACGGGACATCCAAATGTATGCTCAATTTTCAATTCTGAGAAGTTGGTCAAATTCGAAACTCGACCGTGCATTTTCGCTAGACTTTGGCTTAAAGGGTGAGAAAATAGCTCAGAATGTCACGAAAGTTGGCGTGCGCATTTGTCTCCCAACGAGACATCCAAATCTATGCTCAATTTTCAATTCCGAGAAGTTGGTCAAGTTCGAAACTCGACCGTGCATTTTCGCTAGACTTTTGCTTAAAGGGTGAGAAAATAGCTCGGAATGTCACGAAAGTTGGTGTGCGCATTTGTGTACTAACGGGACATCCAAATCTATGCTCAATTTTCAATTCCGAGAAGTTGGTCAAATTGGAAACTCGACCGTGCGTTTTCGCTAGACTTGGGCTTAAAGGGGGAGAAAATAGCTCGGAACGTCACAAAAGTTGGTGTTGACGCTTGTCTACCAATGCGACATCCAAATCCATTCTCAAATTTAAATTCCGAGAAGTTGGTCAAAGTTGAAAATCGACCGTGCATTTTCGCTAGACTTAGGCTTAAAGGGTGAGAAAATAGCTCGGAACATCACGAAAGTTGGCATGCGCATTTGTCTACCAACGGGACATCCAAATCCATGCTCAATTTTCAATTCTGAGAAGTTGGTCAAATTCGAAACTCGATCGTGCCTTTTCGCTAGACTTGGGCTTAAAGGGTGTGGAAATAGCTCAGAACGTTACGAAAGTTGGCGTGGACGCTCGTCTACCAATGTGACATCCAAATATATTCGCAAATTTAAATTTCGAGAAGTTGGTCAAAGTTGAAAATCGACCGTGCATTTTCGCTAGACTTAGGTTTAAGCCGTGAGAAAATAGCTCGGAACGTCACGAAAGTTGGTGTGCACGCTTGTCTACTAATGGGACATCCAAAACTATTCTCAAATTTCAATTCTGAGAAGTTAGTCAAAGTTGAAACTCGATCGTGCATTTTCGCTAGACTTGGGCTTAAAGGGTGTGAAAATAGCTCGGAACGTTACGAAAGTTGGCATGGACGCTCGTCTACCAATGTGACATCCAAATCTATTCACAAATCTAAATTTCGAGAAGTTGGTCAAAGTTGAAAATCGACGGTGCATTTTCGCTAGACTTAGGTTTAAAGCGTGAGAAAATAGCTCGGAACGTCACGAAAGTTGGCGTGCGCATTTATCTACCAACGGGACATCCAAATCTACGCTCAATTTTTAATTCCGAGAAGTTGGTCAAATTCGAAACTCGACCGTGCGTTTTCGCTAGACTTAGGCTTAAAGGGTGAGAAAATAGCTCGGAACGTCACGAAAGTTGGCGTGCGCATTTGTCTACCAACGGGACATCCAAATCTATGCTGAATTTTCAATTCCGGGAATTTGGTCGAATTGGAAACTCTACGGTGCGCTTTCGCTCGACTTGAGCTTAAAGGGTGTGAAATTAGCTCGTAATGTGACGAAAGTTGGCGTGCACATTTGTCTACCAACGGGACATCCAAATCTATGCTGAATTTTCAATTCTGAGAAGTTGGTCAAATTGGAAACTCGACCGTGCGTTTTCGCTAGACTTGGGCTTAAAGGGGGAGAAAATAGCTCGAAACGTCACGAAAGTTGGCGTGCGCATTTGTCTACGAACGGGACATCCAGATCTATGCTGAATTTTCAATTCCAAGAAGTTGTTCAAATTGGAAACTCGACCGTGCGTTTTCGCTAGACTTGGGCTTAAAGGGGGAGAAAATAGCTCGGAATGTCACGAAAGTTGCTTGGGATGCTTGTTTACCAATGGGACATCCAAAACTATTCTCAAATTTCAATTCCAAGAAATTGGTCAACGTCGAAACGCCACCATGCGTTTTCTCTAGACTTGGGATTAAAGTGTCTTAAATTAGTTCGTAAAATCACGAAAGTTGAATTGCGCACATGTCTACAAATGCGACATCCAAATCTATTCTCAAATTTAAATTGTGAGAGGTTGGTCAAAGTTGAAAATCGACCGTGCGTTTTCCCTAGACTTGGGCTTAAAGGGTGTGAAATTAGTTCGGAACGTCATGAAAGTTGGCGTGCGCACTTGTCTACCAACGGGACATCCAAATCTATGCTCAATTTTCCATTCCAGGAATTTGGTGAAAGTCGAAACTCGATCGTGCATTTTCCCTAGATTTGGGCTTAAAGGGTGTGAAATTAGCTCGCAACGTCACGATAGTTGGCATGGACGCTCGCCTACCAATGTAACATCCAAATCTATTCGCAAATTTAAATTCCGAGAAGTTGGTCAAAGTTGAAAATCGACCGTGCATTTTCGCTACATTTAGGCTTAAAGGGTGAGAAAATAGCTTGGAACGTCACGAAAGTTGGCGTGAGCATTTGTCTACCAACGGGACATCCAAATCTATGCTCAATTTTCAATTCCGAGAAGTTGGTCAAATTCGAAACTCGACCGTGCGTTTTCGCTAGACTTGGGCTTAAAGGAGGAGAAAATAGCTCGGATCGTCACAAAAGTTAGTGTGGACGCTTGTCTACCAATGGGACATCCAAAAATATTCTCAAATTACAATTCCGAGAAGTTGGTAAAAGTTGAAACTCGATCGTGCATTTTCGCTAGACTTGGGCTTAAAGGGGGAGAAAATAGCTCGAAACGTCACGAAAGTTTGTGTGGACGCTTGTCTACCAATGGGATATCCAAATCTATGCTCAATTTTCAATTCCGAGAAGTTGGTCAAATTGGAAACTCGACCGTGCGTTTTCGCTCGACTTGGGCTTAAAGGGGGAGAAAATAGCTCGGAACGTCACGAAAGTTGGTGTGGACGCTTGTCTACCAATGGGAAATCCAAAACTATTCTTAAATTTCAATTCCGAGAAGTTGGTCAAAGTTGAAAATCGACCGTGCATTTTCGCTAGACTTGGGCTAAAAGGGTGAGAAAATAGCTCGGAATGTCACGAAAGTTGGTGTGCGCATTTGTCTACCAACGGGACATCCAAATCTATGCTTAATTTTTTATTCCGATAAGTTGGTCAAATTCGAAACTCGACCATGCGTTTTCGCTAGACATAGGCTTAAAGGGTGAGAAAATAGCTCGGAACTTCACGAAAGCTGACATGCACATTTGTCTACCAACGGGACATCCAAATCTATGCTCAATTTTCAATTACGAGAAGCTGGTCAAATTCGAAACTCTACCGTGCGTTTTCGCTAGACTTGGACTTAAAGGGTTTTAAAATAGCTCGAAACGTTATGAAAGTTGGCGTGCACGCTCGTCTACCAATGTGACATACAAATCCATTCTCAAATTTGAATTCCGAGAAGTTGGTAAAAGTTTAAAATCGACCGTGCATTTTCGCTAGACTTAGGCTTAAAGGGTGATAAAATAGCTCGGAACGTCACGAAAGTTGGCGTGCGCATTTTTCTACCAACGGGACATCCAAATCTATGCTCAATTTTCAATTCCGAGAAGTTGGTCAAATTGGAAACTCGACCGTGCGTTTTCGCGAGACTTGGGCTTAAAGGGGGAGAAAATAGCTCGGAACGTCACGAAAGTTGGTGTTGACGCTTGTCTACCAATGTGACATCCAAATCCATTCTCAAATTTAAATTCCGAGAAGTTGGTCAAAGTTGAAAATCGACCGTGCATTTTCGCTAGACTTAGGCTTAAAGGGTGAGAAAATAGCTCGGAACACAACGAAAGTTGGCATGCGTATTTGTCTACCAACGGGACATCCAAATCTATGCTCAATTTTCAATTCTGAGAAGTTGGTCAAATTCGAAACTCGATCGTGCCTTTTCGCTAGACTTGGGCTTAAAGGGTGTGGAAATAGCTCAGAACGTTACGAAAGTTGGCGTGGACGCTCGTCTACCAATGTGACATCCAAATATATTCGCAAATTTAAATTCCGAGAAGTTGGTCAAAGTTGAAAATCGACCGTGCGTTTTCCCTAGACTTGGGGTTAAAGGGTGTGAAATTAGTTCGGAACGTCATGAAAGTTGGCGTGCGCACTTGTCTACCAACGGGACATCCAAATCTATGCTCAATTTTCCATTCCGGGAATTTGGTGAAAGTCGAAACTCGATCGTGCATTTTCCCTAGATTTGGGCGTAAAGGGTGTGAAATTAGCTCGCAACGTCACGATAGTTGGCGTGGACGCTCGTCTACCAATGTAACATCCAAATCTATTCGCAAATTTCAATTCCGAGAAGTTGGTCAAAGTTGAAAATCGACCGTGCATTTTCGCTACACTTAGGCTTAAAGGGTGAGAAAATAGCTTGGAACGTCACGCAAGTTGGCGTGCGCATTTTTCTACCAACTGGACATCCAAATCTATCTCAATTTTCAATTCCGAGAAGTTGGTCAAATTTGAAACTCGACCGTGCGTTTTCGCTAGACTTGTGCTTAAAGGAGGAGAAAATAGCTCGGAACGTCACAAAAGTTAGTGTGGACGCTTGTCTACCAATGGGACATCCAAAACTATTCTCAAATTTCAATTCCGAGAAGTTGGTAAAAGTTGAAACTCGATCGTGCGTTTTCGCTAGACTAGGGCTGAAAGGGGGAGAAAATAGCTCGGAACGTCACGAAAGTTGGTGTGGATGCTTGTCTACCAATGGGATATCTAAATCTATGCTCAATTTTCAATTCCGAGAAGTTGGTCAAATTGGAAAATCGACCGTGCGTTTTCGCTCGACTTGGGCTTAAAGGGGGAGAAAATAGCTCGAAACGTCACGAAAGTTGGTGTGGACGCTTGTCTACCAATGGGACATCCAAAACTATTCTTAAATTTCAATTCCGAGAAGTTGGTCAAAGTTGTTAATCGACCGTGCATTTTCGCTAGACTTGGGCTGAAAGGGTGAGAAAATAGCTCGGAATGTCACGAAAGTTGGTGTGCGCATTTGTCTACCAACGGGACATCCAAATCTATGCTCAATTTTTTATTCTGAGAAGTTGGTCAAATTCGAAACTCGACCATGCTTTTTCGCTAGACATAGGCTTAAAGGGTGAGAAAATAGCTCGGAACTTCACGAAAGCTGACATGCGCATTTGTCTACCAACGGGACATCCAAATCTATGCTCAATTTTCAATTCAGAGAAGTTGGTCAAATTCGAAACTCGACCGTGCGTTTTCGCTAGACTTGGGCTTAAAGGTGGAGAAAATAGCTCGAAACGTCACAAAAGTTGGTGTGGACGCTTGTCGACCAATGGGACATCCAAAACTATCCTCAAATTTCAATTCCGAGAAGTTAGTCAAAGTTGAAACTCGTTCGTGCGTTTTCGCTAGACTTGGGCTTAAAGGGGGAGAAAATAGCTCGGAACGTCACGAAAGTTGGCGTGTGCATTTGTCTACCAACGGGACATCCAAATCTATGCTGAATTTTCAATTCCAAGAAGTTGGTCAAATTGGAAACTCGACCGTGCGTTTTCGCTAGACTAGGGCTTAAAGGGGGAGAAAATAGCTCGGAACGTCACGAAAGTTGGTGTGGACGCTTGTCTACCAATGGGATATCCAAATCTATGCTCAATTTTCAATTCCGAGAAGTTGGTCAGATTGGAAACTCGACCGTGCATTTTCGCTCGACTTGGGCTTAAAGGGTGAGAAAATAGCTCGGAATGTCACGAAAGTTGGTGTGGACACTTGTCTACCAATGGGACATCCAAAACTATTCTTAAATTTCAATTCCGAGAAGTTGGTCAAAGTTGAAAATCGACCGTGCATTTTCACTAGACTTGGGCTGAAAGGGTGAGAAAATAGCTCGGAATGTCATGAAATTTGGTGTTCGCATTTGTCTCCCAACGGGACATCCAAATCTATGCTCAATTTTTAATTCCGAGAAGTTGGTCAAATTCTAAACTCGACCATGCGTTTTCGCTAGACATAGGCTTAAAGGGTGAGAAAATAGCTCGGGAACTTCACGAAAGTTGACATGCGCATTTGTCTACCAACGGGACATCCAAATGCGCAATTTTCAATTCTGAGAAGTTGGTCAAATTCGAAACTCGACCGTGCGTTTTCGCTAGACTTGGGCTTAAAGGGCGAGAAAATAGCTCGAAACGTCACAAAAGTTGGTGTGGACGCTTGTCGACCAATGGGACATCCAAAACTATCCTCAAATTTCAATTCCGAGAAGTTAGTCAAAGTTGAAACTCGTTCGTGCGTTTTCGCTAGACTTGGGCTTAAAGGGTGTTAAAATAGCTCGTAACGTTACGAAAGTTGGCGTGGACGCTCGTCTACCAATGTGACATCCAAATCCATTCTCAAATTTGAATTTCGAGAAGTTGGTCAAAGTTTAAAATCGACCGTGCATTTTCACTAGACTTAGGCTTAAAGGGTGAGAAAATAGCTCGGAACGTCACGAAAGTTGGCGTGCGCATTTGTCTACCAACGGGACATCCAAATCTATGCTCAATTTTCAATTCCGAGAAGTTGGTCAATTTGGAAACTCGACCGTGCATTTTTGCTCGACTTGAGCTTAAAGGGTGTGAAATTAGCTCGTAATGTGACGAAAGTTGGCGTGCGCATTTGTCTACCAACGGGACATCCAAATCTATGCTCACTTTTTAATTCCGAAAAGTTGGTCAAATTCGAAACTTGACCGTGCGTTTTCTCTCGACTTAGGCTTAAAGGGTGAGAAAATAGCTCCGAACGTCACTAAAGTTGGCGTGCACATTTGTCTACCAACGGGACATCCAAATTTAGGCTGAATTTTCAATTCCGAGAAGTTGGTCAAATTGGAAACTCGACCGTGCGTTTTCGCTAGACTTGGGCTTAAAGGGGGAGAAAATAGCTCGGAACGTCACCAAAGTTGGTGTGGACGCTTGTCTACCAATGGGACATCCAAAACTATTCTTAAATTTCAAATCCGAGAAGTTGGTCAAAGTTGATAATCGACCGTGCATTTTCGCTAGACTTGGGCTGAAAGGGTGAGAAAATAGCTCGGAATGTCACGAAAGTTGGTGTGCGCATTTGTCTACCAACGGGACATCCAAATCTATGCTCAATTTTCAATTCCGAGAAGTTGGTCAAATTCGAAACTCGACCATGCGTTTTCGCTAGACTTGGGCTTAAAGGGGGAGAAAATAGCTCGAAACGTCACAAACGATGGTGTGGATGCTTGTTGACCAATGGGACATCCAAAACTATCCTCAAATTTCAATTCCGAGAAGTTGGTCAAAGTTCAAAATCGACCGTGCATTTTTGCTAGACTTAGGCATAAAGGGTGAAAAAATAGCTCGGAACGTCACGAAAGTTGGCGTGCGCATTTTTCTACCAACGGGACATCGAAATCTATGCTCAATTTTCAATTCCGAGAAGTTGGTCAAATTGGAAACTCGACCGTGCATTTTTGCTCGACTTGAGCTTAAAGGGTGAGAAATTAGCTCGGAATGTCACGAAACTTGGCGTGCGCATTTGTCTACCAACGGGACATCCAAATCTATGCTCACTTTTTAATTCCGAGAAGTTGGTCAAATTCGAAACTTGACCGTGCGTTTTCGCTCGACTTAGGCTTAAAGGGTGACAAAATAGCTCGGAACGTCACGAAAGTTGGCGTGCGCATTTGTCTCCCAACGGGACATCCAAATTTAGGCTGAATTTTCAATTCCGAGAAGTTGGTCAAATTGGAAACTCGACCGTGCGTTTTCGCTAGACTTGGGCTTAAAGGGGGAGAAAATAGCTCGGAACGTCACGAAAGTTGGTGTGGACGCTTGTCTACCAATGGGACATCCAAAACTATTCTCAATTTTCAATTCCGAGAAGTTGGTCAAAGTTCAAACCCGATCGTGCGTTTTCGCTAGACTTGGGCTTAAAGGGGGAGAAAATAGCTCAGAACGTCACGAAAGTTGGTGTGGACGCTTGTCTACCAATGGGACATCCAAAACTATTCTTAAATTTCAATTCCGAGAAGTTGGTCAAAGTTGAAAATCGACCGTGCATTTTCGCTAGACTTGGGCTGAAAGGGTGTTAAAATAGCTCGAAAAGTTGGTGTGCGCATTTGTCTACCAACGGGACATCCAAATCTATGCTCAATTTTTAATGCCGAGAAGTTGGTCAAATTCGAAACTCGACCATGCGTTTTCGCTAGACATAGGCTTAAAGGGAGAGAAAATAGCTCGGACCTTCACGAGAGTTGACATGCGCATTTGTCTACCAACGGGACATCCAAATCTATGCTCAATTTTCAATTCCGAGAAGTTGGTCAAATTCGAAACTCGACCGTGCGTTTTCGCTAGACTTGGGCTTAAAGGGGGAGAAAATAGCTCGGAACGTCACGAAAGTTGGCGTGCGCATTTGTCTACCAACGGGACATCCAAATCTATGCTGAATTTTCAATTCGGAGAAGTTGGTCAAGCTGGAAACTCGACCGTGCGTTTTCGCTAGACCTGGGCTTAAAGGGGGAGAAAATAGCTCGGAACGTCACGAATGTTGGTGTGGACGCTTGTCTACCAATGGGACATCCAAAACTATTCTCAAATTTCAATTCCGAGAAGTTGGTCAAAGTTCAAACTCGATCGTGCGTTTTCGCTAGACTTGGGCTTAAAGGGGAAGAAAATAGCTCGAAACGTCATGAAAGTTGGTGTGGACGCTTGTCTACCAATGGGACATCCGAAACTATTCTCAAATTTCAATTCCGAGAAGTTGGTCAAAGTTGAAACTGGATCGTGTGTTTTTGCTAGACTTGGGCTTAAAGGGTGTGAAAATAGCTTGGAACGTCACGAAAGTTGGCGTGGACGCTCGTCTACCAATGTGACATCCTAATCCATTCTCAAATTTAAATTCCGAGAAGTTGGTCAAAGTTCAAAATCGACCGTGCATTTTCGCTAGACTTAGGCTTAAAGGGTGAAAAAATAGCTCGGAACGTCACGAAAGTTGGCGTGCGCATTTGTTTACCAACGGGACATCCAAATCTATGCTCAATTTTCAATTCCGAGAAGTTGGTCAAATTCGAAACTCGACCGTGCATTTTCGCTAGACTTGGGCTTAAAGGGGGAGAAAATAGCTCAGAACGTCACAAAAGTTGGTGTTGACGCTTGTCTACCAATGCGACATCCAAATCCATTCTCAAATTTAAATTCCGAGAAGATGGTCAAAGTTGAAAATCGACTGTGCATTTTCTCTAGACTTAGGCTTAAAGGGTGAGAAAATAGCTCGGAAAGTCTTGAAAGTTGGCGTGCACATTTTCCTACCAACAGGACATCCAAATCTATGCTCAATTTTCAATTCTGAGAACTTGGTCAAATTCGAAACTCGACCGTGCGTTTTCGCTAGACCTAGGCTTAAAGGGGGAGAAAATAGCTCGGAACGTCACGAAAGTTGGCGTGCGCATTTGTCTACCAATGGGACATCCAAATCTATGCTGAATTTTCAATTCCAAGAAGTCGGTCAAATTGGAAACTCGACCGTGCGTTTTCGCTAGACTTGGGCTTAAAGGGGGAGAAAATAGCTCGGAACGTCACGAAAGTTGCTGTGGACGCTTGTCTACCAATGGGACATCTATAACTATTCTCAAATTTCAATTCCGAGAAGTTTGTCCTAAGTTGATACTCGATCGTGCGTTTTCGCTAGACTTGGGCTTAAAGGGTGTGAAATTAGCTCAGAATCTAACGAAAGTTGTTGTGCGCAAATTTCTACAAATGGGACATCCAAAACAATGCTCAATCTTCAATTACGAGAAGTTGGTGAAAGTTGAAACTCGACCGTACATTTTCGGTAGAGGAGAAAATAGCTTGGAACGTCACGAAAATTGGTGTGGATGCTTGTCTACCAATGGGACATCCAAAACTATTCTCAAATTTCAATTCCAAGAAATTGGTCAAAGTCGAAACGCCACCATGCGTTTTCTCTAGACTTGGGATTAAAGTGTGTGAAATTAGTTCATAAAATCACGAAAGTTGAAGTGCGCACATGTCTACAAATGTGACATCCAAATCTATTCTCAAATTTAAATTGTGAGAGGTTGGTCAAAGTTGAAAATCGACCGTGCGTTTTCCCTAGACTTGGGCTTAAAGGGTGTGAAATTAGTTCGGAACGTCATGAAAGTTGGCATGCGCACTTGTCTACCAACGGGACATCCAAATCTATGCTCAATTTTCCATTCCGGGAATTTGGTGAAAGTCGAAACTCGATCGTGCTTTTTCCCTAGATTTGGGCTTAAAGGGTGTGAAATTAGCTCGCAATGTCACGATAGTTGGCGTGGACGCTCGTCTACCAATGTAACATCCAAATCTATTCGCAAATTTAAATTCCGAGAAGTTGGTCAAAGTTGAAAATCGACCATGCATTTTCGCTACACTTAGGCTTAAAGGGTGAGAAAATAGCTTGGAACGTCACGAAAGTTGGCGTGCGCATTTGTCTACCAACGGGACATCCAAATCTATGCTCAATTTTCAATTCCGAGAAGTTGGTCAAATTTGAAACTCGACCGTGCGTTTTCGCTAGACTTGGGCTTAAAGGAGGAGAAAATAGCTCAGAACGTCACAAAAGTTAGTGTGGACGCTTGTCTTCCAATGGGACATCCAAAACTATTCTCAAATTTCAATTCCGAGAAGTTGGTAAAAGTTGAAACTCGATCGTGTGTTTTCGCTAGACTTGGGCTTAAAGGGGGAGAAAATAGCTCGGAACGTCACGAAAGTTGGTGTGGACGCTTGTATACCAATGGGATATCCAAATCTATGCTCAATTTTCAATTTCGAGAAGTTGGTCAAATTGGAAACTCGACCGTGCATTTTCGCTAGACTTGGGCTGAAAGGGTGAGAAAATAGCTCGGAATGTCACGAAAGTTGGTGTGCGCATTTGTCTACCAACGGGACATCCAAATCTATGCTCACTTTTTAATTCCGAGAAGTTGGTCAAATTCGAAACTTGACCGTGCGTTTTCGCTCGACTTAGGCTTAAAGGGTAAGAAAATAGCTCGGAACGTCACGAAAGTTGGCGTGCGCATTTGTCTACCAACGGGACATCCAAATTTAGGCTGAATTTTCAATTTCAAGAAGTTGGTCAAATTGGAAACTCGACCGTGCGTTTTCGCTAGACTTGGGCTTAAAGGGAGAGAAAATAGCTCGAAACGTCACGAAAGTTGGTGTGGACGCTTGTCTACCAATGGGACATCCAAAACTATTCTCAAATTTCAATTCCGAGAAGTTGGTCAAAGTTGAAACTCGATCGTGTGTTTTTGCTAGACTTGGGCTTAAACGATGGTGTGGATGCTTGTTGACCAATGGGACATCCAAAACTATCCTCAAATTTCAATTCCGAGAAGTTGGTCAAAGTTCAAAATCGACCGTGCATTTTCGCTAGACTTAGGCTTAAAGGGTGAAAAAATAGCTCGTTACGTCACGAAAGTTGGCATGCGCATTTGTCTACCAACGGGACATCCAAATCTATGCTCAATTTTCAATTCCGAGAAGTTGGTCAAATTGGAAACTCGACCGTGCATTTTTGCTCGACTTGAGCTTAAAGGGTGTGAAATTAGCTCGTAATGTGACGAAAGTTGGCGTGCGCATTTGTCTACCAACGGGACATCCAAATCTATGCTCACTTTTTAATTCCGAGAAGTTGGTCAAATTCGAAACTTGACCGTGCATTTTCTCTCGACTTAGGCTTAAAGGGTGAGAAAATAGCTCGTAATGTGACGAAAGTTGGCGTGCACATTTGTCTACCAACGGGACATCCAAATTTAGGCTGAAGTTTCAATTCCGAGAAGTTGGTCAAATTGGAAACTCGACCGTGCGTTTTCGCTAGACATGGGCTTAAAGGGGGAGAAATAGCTCGGAACGTCACGAAAGTTGGCGTGCGCATTTGTCTACCAATGGGACATCCAAATCTATGCTGAATTTTCAATTACGGGAAGTTGGTCGAATTGGAAACTCTACGGTGCGCTTTCGCTCGACTTGAGCTTAAAGGGTGTGAAATTAGCTCGTAATGTGACGAAAGTTAGCGTGCACATTTGTCTACCAACGAGACATCCAAATCTATGCTGAATTTTCAATTCTGAGAAGTTGGTCAAATTGGAAACTCGACCGTGCGTTTTCGCTAGACTTGGGCTTAAAGGGGGAGAAAATAGCTCGGAACGTCACGAAAGTTGGCGTCCGCATTTGTCTACCAACGAGACATCCAAATCTATGCTCAATTTTCAATTCCGAGAAGTTCGTCAAATTTGAAACTCGACCGTGCGTTTTCGCTAGACTTGGGCTTAAAGGGGGAGAAAATAGCTCGGAACATCGCGAAAGTTGGTGTGGACGCTTGTCTACCAATGGGATATCCAAATCTATGCTGAATTTTCAATTCCAAGAAGTTGGTCAGATTGGAAACTCGATCATGCGTTTTTCGCTCGACTTGGGTTTAAAGGTGGAGAAAATAGCTCAGAACGTCATGAAAGTTGGTGTGGACGCTTGTCTACCAATGGGACATCCAAAACTATTCTTAAATTTCAATTCCGAGAAGTTGGTCAAAGTTGAAACTCGTTCGTACGTTTTCGCTAGACTTGGGCTTAAAGGGGGAGAAAATAGCTCGGAACATCGCGAAAGTTGGTGTGGACGCTTGTCTACCAATGGGATATCCAAATCTATGCTGAATTTTCAATTCCAAGAAGTTGGTCAGATTGGAAACTCGACCGTCGCGTTTTTCGCTAGACTTGGGCTTAAAGGGCGAGAAAATAGCTCGAAACTTCACAAAAGTTGGTGTGGACGCTTGTCGACCAATGGGACATCCAAAACTATCCTCAAATTTCAATTCCGAGAAGTTAGTCAAAGTTGAAACTCGTTCGTGCGTTTTCGCTAGACTTGGGCTTAAAGGGTGTTAAAATAGCTCGAAACGTTACGAAAGTTGGTGTGGACGCTTGTCTACCATTGGGACATCCAAAACTATTCTTAAATTTCAATTCCGAGAAGTTGGTCAAAGTTGATAATCGACCGTGCATTTTCGCTAGACTTGAGCTGAAAGGGTGAGAAAATAGCTCGGAATGTCACGAAAGTTGGTGTGCGCATTTGTCTACCAACGGGACATCCAAATCTATGCTCAATTTTTAATTCCGAGAAGTTGGTCAAATTCGAAACTCGACCATGCGTTTTTGCTAGACATAGGCTTAAAGGGTGAAAAAATAGCTCGGAACGTCACGAAAGTTGGCGTGCGCATTTGTTTACCAACAAGACATCCAACTCTATGCTCAATTTTCAATTCTGAGAAGTTGGTCAAATTCGAAACTCGACCGTGCATTTTCGCTAGACTTTGGCTTAAAGGGTGAGAAAATAGCTCGGAATGTCACGAAAGTTGGCGTGCGCATTTGCCTACCAACGGGACATCGAAATCTATGCTCAATTTTCAATTCCGAGAAGTTGGTCAAATTGGAAACTCGACCGTGCATTTTTGCTCGACTTGAGCTTAAAGGGTGAGAAATTAGCTCGGAATGTCACGAAACTTGGCGTGCGCATTTGTCTACCAACGGGACATCCAAATCTATGCTCACTTTTTAATTCCGAGAAGTTGGTCAAATTCGAAACTTGACCGTGCGTTTTCGCTCGACTTAGGCTTAAAGGGTGACAAAATAGCTCGGAACGTCACGAAAGTTGGCGTGCGCATTTGTCTCCCAACGGGACATCCAAATTTAGGCTGAATTTTCAATTCCGAGAAGTTGGTCAAATTGGAAACTCGACCGTGCGTTTTCGCTAGACTTGGGCTTAAAGGGGGAGAAAATAGCTCGAAACGTCACGAAAGTTGGTGTGGACGCTTGTCTACCAATGGGACATCCAAAACTATTCTCAAATTTCAATTCCGAGAAGTTGGTCAAAGTTCAAACCCGATCGTGCGTTTTCGCTAGACTTGGGCTTAAAGGGGGAGAAAATAGCTCAGAACGTCACGAAATTTGGTGTGGACGCTTGTCTACCAATGGGATATCCAAATCTATGCTCAATTTTCAATTCCGAGAAGTTGGTCAAATTGGAAACTCGACCGTGCATTTTCGCTAGACTTGGGCTGAAAGGGTGAGAAAATAGCTCGGAATGTCACGAAAGTTGGTGTGCGCATTTGTCTACCAACGGGACATCCAAATCTATGCTCAATTTTTAATGCCGAGAAGTTGGTCAAATTCGAAACTCGACCATGCGTTTTCGCTAGACATTGGCTTAAAGGGTGAGAAAATAGCTCGGACCTTCACGAGAGTTGACATGCGCATTTGTCTACCAACGGGACATCCAAATCTATGCTCAATTTTCAATTCCGAGAAGTTGGTCAAATTCGAAACTCGACCGTGCGTTTTCGCTAGACTTGGGCTTAATAAAGGGGGAGAAAATAGCTCGAAACGTCACAAAAGTTGGTGTGGACGCTTGTTGACCAATGTGACATCCAAATCAATTCTCAAATTTCAATTCCGAGAAGCTGGTCAAAGTTTAAAATCGACCGTGCATTTTCGCTAGACTTAGGCTTAAAGGGTGAGAAAATAGCTCGGAACGTCACGAAAGTTGTCGTGCGCATTTGTCTACCAACGGGACATCCAAATCTATGCTGAATTTTCAATTCCGAGAAGTTGGTCAAGTTGGAAACTCGACCGTGCGTTTTCGCTAGACCTGGGCTTAAAGGTGGAGAAAATAGCTCGGAACGTCACGAATGTTGGTGTGGACGCTTGTCTACCAATGGGACATCCAAAATTATTCTCAAATTTCAATTCTGAGAAGTTGGTCAAAGTTCAAACTCGATCGTGCGTTTTCGCTAGACTTGGGCTTAAAGGGGAAGAAAATAGCTCGAAACGTCATGAAAGTTGGTGTGGACGCTTGTCTACCAATGGGACATCCGAAACTATTCTCAAATTTCAATTCCGAGAAGTTGGTCAAAGTTGAAACTCGATCGTGCGTTTTTGCTAGACTTGGGCTTAAAGGGTGTGAAAATAGCTTGGAACGTCACGAAAGTTGGCGTGGACGCTCGTCTACCAATGTGACATCCTAATCCATTCTCAAATTTAAATTCCGAGAAGTTGGTCAAGGTTCAAAATCGACCGTGCATTTTCGCTAGACTTAGGCTTAAAGGGTGAAAAAATAGCTCGGAACGTCACGAAAGTTGGCGTGCGCATTTGTTTACCAACGGGACATCCAAATCTATGCTCAATTTTCAATTCTGAGAAGTTGGTCAAATTCGAAACTCGACCGTGCATTTTCGCTAGACGTTGGCTTAAAGGGTGAGAAAATAGCTCGAAATGTCACGAAAGTTGGTGTGCGCATTTGTCTACTAACGGGACATCCAAATCTATGCTCAATTTTCAATTCTGAGAAGTTGGTCAAATTGGAATCTCGACCGTGCGTTTTCGCTAGACTTAGGCTTAAAGGGTGAGAAAATAGCTCGGAACGTCACGAAAGTTGGCGTGCACATTTTCCTACCAACAGGACATCCAAATCTATGCTCAATTTTCAATTCTGAGAAGTTGGTCAAATTCGAAACTCGACCGTGCGTTTTCGCTAGACCTAGGCTTAAAGGGGGAGAAAATAGCTCGGAACGTCACGAAAGTTGGCGTGCGCATTTGTCTACCAACGGGACATCCAAATCTATGCTGAATTTTCAATTCCAAGAAGTCGGTCAAATTGGAAACTCGACCGTGCGTTTTCGCTAGACTTGGGCTTAAAGGGGGAGAAAATAACTCGGAACGTCACGAAAGTTGCTGTGGACGCTTGTCTACCAATGGGACATCTAAAACTATTCTCAAATTTCAATTCCGAGAAGTTTGTCCTAAGTTGATACTCGATCGTGCGTTTTCGCTAGACTTGGGCTTAAAGGGTGTGAAATTAGCTCAGAATCTAACGAAAGTTGTTGTGCGCAAATTTCTACAAATGGGACATCCCAAACAATGCTCAATCTTCAATTACGAGAAGTTGGTGAAAGTTGAAACTCGACCGTACGTTTTCGGTAGAGGAGAAAATAGCTTGGAACGTCACGAAAATTGGTGTGGATGCTTGTCTACCAATGGGACATCCAAAACTATTCTCAAATTTCAATTCCAAGAAATTGGTCAAAGTCGAAATGCCACCATGCGTTTTCTCTAGACTTGGGATTAAAGTTGGTAAAAGTTGAAACTCGATCGTGCGTTTTCGCTAGACTTGGGCTTAAAGGGGGAGACAATAGCTCGGAACGTCACGAAAGTTGGTGTGGACGCTTGTCTACCAATGGGATATCCAAATCTATGCTCAATTTTCAATTTTGAGAAGTTGATCAAATTGGAAACTCGACCGTGCATTTTCGCTAGACTTGGGCTGAAAGGGTGAGAAAATAGCTCGGAATGTCACGAAAGTTGGTGTGCGCATTTGTCTACCAACGGGACATCCAAATCTATGCTCACTTTTTAATTCTGAGAAGTTGGTCAAATTCGAAACTTGACCGTGCGTTTTCGCTCGACTTAGGCTTAAAGGGTAAGAAAATAGCTCGGAACGTCACGAAAGTTGGCGTGCGCATTTGTCTACCAACGGGACATCCAAATTTAGGCTGAATTTTCAATTTCAAGAAGTTGGTCAAATTGGAAACTCGACCGTGCGTTTTCGCTAGACTTGGGCTTAAAGGGGGAGAAAATAGCTCGAAACGTCACGAAAGTTGGTGTGGACGCTTGTCTACCAATGGGACATCCAAAACTATTCTCAAATTTCAATTCCGAGAAGTTGGTCAAAGTTGAAACTCGATCGTGTGTTTTTGCTAGACTTGGGCTTAAAAGGTGTGAAAATAGCTCGGAACGTCACGAAAGTTGGCGTGGACGCTCGTCTACCAATGTGACATCCTAATTCATTCTCAAATTTAAATTCCGAGAAGTTGGTCAAATTCGAAACTCGACCGTGCATTTTCGCTAGACTTTGGCTTAAAGGGTGAGAAAATAGCTCGGAATGTCACGAAAGTTGGCGTGCGCATTTGTCTCCCAACGAGACATCCAAATCTATGCTCAATTTTCAATTCCGAGAAGTTGGTCAAATTCGAAACTCGACCGTGCATTTTTGCTAGACGTTGGCTTAAAGGGTGAGAAAATAGCTCGGAATGTCACGAAAGTTGGTGTGCGCATTTGTCTACTAACGGGACATCCAAATCTATGCTCAATTTTCAATTCCGAGAAGTTGGTCAAATTGGAAACTCGACCGTGCGTTTTCGCTAGACTTGGGCTTAAAGGGGGAGAAAATACCTCGAAACGTCACGAAAGTTGGCGTGCGCATTTGTCTACCAACGGGACATCCAAATCTATTCTCAAATTTCAATTCCGAGAAGTTAGTCAAAGTTGAAACTCGATCG
Organism: Larix kaempferi; assembly: GCA_027924585.1. Taxonomy (NCBI): domain Eukaryota; kingdom Viridiplantae; phylum Streptophyta; class Pinopsida; order Pinales; family Pinaceae; genus Larix; species Larix kaempferi. Next base: position 69,426 of record BSBM01002902.1, read on the forward strand.
TGCATTTTCGCTAGACTTGGGCTTAAAGGGTGTGAAAATAGCTCGGAACGTTACGAAAGTTGGCGTGGACGCTCGTCTACCAATGTGACATCCAAATCTATTCGCAAATCTAAATTTCGAGAAGTTGGTCAAAGTTGAAAATCGACCGTGCATTTTCGCTACACTTAGGCTTAAAGGGTGAGAAAATAGCTTGGAACGTCACGAAAGTTAGCGTGCGCATTTGTCTACCAACGGGACATCCAAATCTATGCTCAATTTTCAATTCCGAGAACTTGGTCAAATTGGAAACTCGACCGTGCGTTTTCGCTCGACTTGGGCTTAAAGGGGGAGAAAATAGCTCGGAACGTCACGAAAGTTCGTGTGGATGCTTCTCTACCAATGGGACATCCAAAACTATTCTTAAATTTCAATTTCGAGAAGTTGGTCAAAGTTGAAAATCGACCGTGCATTTTTGCTAGACTCGACCGTGAAAATTCGAAACTCGACCATGCGTTTTCGCTAGACATAGGCTTAAAGGGTGAGAAAATAGCTCGGAACTTCACGAAAGCTGACATGCGCATTTGTCTACCAACGGGACATCCAAATCTATGCTGAATTTTAAATTACGAGAAGTTGGTCAAATTCGAAACTCGACCGTGCGTTTTCGCTAGACTTGGGCTTAAAGGGGGAGAAAATAGCTCGAAACGTCACAAAAGTTGGTGTGGAAGCTTGTCGACCAATGGGACATCCAAAACTATCCTCAAATTTCAATTCCGAGAAGTTAGTCAAAGTTGAAACTCGTTCGTGCGTTTTCGCTAGATTTGGGCTTAAAGGGTGTTAAAATAGCTCGAAACATACGAAAGTTGGCGTGGACGCTCGTCTACCAATGTGACATCCAAATCCATTCTCAAATTTGAATTCTGAGAAGTTGGTCAAAGTTTAAAATCGACCGTGCATTTTCGCTAGACTTAGGCTTAAAGGGTGAGAAAATAGCTCGGAACGTCAGGAAAGTTGGCGTGCGCATTTTTCTACCAACGGGACATCCAAATCTATGCTCAATTTTCAATTCCGAGAAGTTGGTCAAATTGGAAACTCGACCGTGCATTTTTGCTCGACTTGATCTTAAAGGGTGTGAAATTAGCTCGTAATGTGATGAAAGTTGGCGTGCGCATTTGTCTACCAACGGGACATCCAAATCTATGCTCACTTTTTAATTCCGAGAAGTTGGTCAAATTCGAAATTTGACCGTGCGTTTTCGCTCGACTTAGGCTTAAAGGGTGAGAAAATAGCTCGGAACGTCACGAAAGTTGGCGTGCGCATTTGTCTACCAACGGGACATCCAAATTTAGGCTGAATTTTCAATTTCGAGAAGTTGGTCAAATTGGAAACTCGACCGAGCGTTTTCGCTAGATTTGGGCTTAAAGGGGGAGAAAATAGCTCGGAACGTCACGAAAGTTGGTGTGGACGCTTGTCTACCAATGGGACATCCAAAACTATTCTCAAATTTCAATTCCGAGAAGTTGGTCAAAGTTCAAACCCGATCGTGCGTTTTCGCTAGACTTGGGCTTAAACGGGAAGAAAATAGCTCGAAACGTCACGAAAGTTGGTGTGGACGCTTGTATACCAATGGCACATCCCAAACTATTCTCAAATTTCAATTCCGAGAAGTCGGTCAAAGTTGAAACTCGATCGTGCATTTTTTGCTAGACTTGGGCTTAAAGGGTGTCAAAATAGCTCGGAACGTCACGAAAGTTTGCATGGACGCTCGTCTACCAATGTGACATCCTAATCCATTCTCAAATTTAAATTCCGAGAAGTTGGTCAAAGTTCAAAATCGACCGTGCATTTTCGCTAGACTTAGGCTTAAAGGGTGAAAAAATAGCTCGGAACGTCACGAAAGTTGGCGTGCGCATTTGTTTACCAACGGGACATCCAAATCTATGCTTAATTTTTAATTCCGAGAAGTTGGTCAAATTGGAAACTCGACCGTGTGTTTTCGCTAGAGTTGGGCTTAAAGGGGGAGAAAATAGCTCGGGACGTCACGAAAGTTGGTGTTGACGCTTGTCTACCAATGTGACATCCAAATCCATTCTCAAATTTAAATTCCGAGAAGTTGGTCAAAGTTGAAAATCGATCGTGCATTTTCGCTAGACTTAGGCTTAAAGTGTGAGAAAATAGCTCGAAACGTCACGAAAGTTGGATTGCGCATTTGTCTACCAACGGGACATCCAAATCTATGCTCAATTTTCAATTCCGAGAAGTTGGTCAAATTGGAAACTCGACCGTGCATTTTTGCTAGACTTGAGCTTAAAGGGTGTGAAATTAGCTCGTAATGTGACGAAAGTTGGCGTGCGCATTTGTCTACCAACGGGACATCCAAATCTATGCTCACTTTTTAATTCCGAGAAGTTGGTCAAATTCGAAACTTGACCGTACGTTTTCGCTCGACTTAGGCTTAAAGGGTGAGAAAATAGCTCGGAACGTCACGAAAGTTGGCGTGCGCATTTGTCTACCAATGGGACATCCAAATTTAGGCTGAATTTTCAATTCCGAGAAGTTGGTCAAATTGGAAACTCGACCGAGCGTTTTCGCTAGACTTGGGCTTAAAGGGGGGGAAAATAGCTCGGAACGTCACGAAAGTTGGTGTGGACGCTTGTCTACCAATGGGACATCCAAAACTATTCTCAAATTTCAATTCCGAGATGTATGTCAAAGTTCAAACCCGATCGTGCGTTTTCGCTAGACTTGGGCTTAAAGGGGAAGAAAATAGCTCGAAACGTCACGAAAGTTGGTGTGGACGCTTGTCTACCAATGGGACATCTAAAACTATTTTCAAATTTTAATTCCGAGAAGTCGGTCAAAGTTGAAACTCGATCTTGCGTTTTTGCTAGACTTGGGCTTAAAGGGTGTGAAAATAGCTCGGAACGTTACGAAAGATGGCGTGGACGCTCGTCTACCAATGTGACATCCTAATCCATTCTCAAATTTAAATTCCGAGAGGTTGGTCAAAGTTCAAAATCGACCGTGCATTTTCGCTAGACTTAGGATTAAAGGGTGAAAAAATAGCTCGGAACATCACGAAAGTTGGCGTGTGCATTTGTTTACCAACGGGACATCCAAATCTATGCTCAATTTTCATTTCTGAGAAGTTGGTCAAATTCGAAACTCGACCGTGCATTTTCGCGAGACTTTGGCTTAAAGGGTGAGAAAATAGCTCGGAATGTCACGAAAGTTGGCGTGCGCATTTGTCTCCCAACGAGACATCCAAATCTATGCTCAATTTTCAATTCCGAGAAGTTGGTCAAATTCGAAACTCGACCGTGTATTTTCGCTAGACTTTGGCTTAAAGGGTGTGAAATTAGCTCGTAATGTGACGAAAGTTGGCGTGCACATTTGTCTACCAACGGGACATCCAAATCTATGCTGAATTTTCAATTCTGAGAAGTTGGTCAAATTGGAAACTCGACCGTGCGTTTTCGCTAGACTTGGGCTTAAAGGGGGAGAAAATAGCTCGGAACGTCACGAAAGTTGGTGTGGACGCTTGTCTACCAATGGGAAATCCAAAACTATTCTTAAATTTCAATTCCGAGAAGTTGGTCAAAGTTGAAAATCGACCGTGCATTTTCGCTAGACTTGGGCTAAAAGGGTGAGAAAATAGCTCGAAATGTCACGAAAGTTGGTGTGCGCATTTGTCTACCAACGGGACATCCAAATCTATGCTCAATTTTTTATTCCGAGAAGTTGGTCAAATTCGAAACTCGACCATGCGTTTTCTCTAGACATAGGCTTAAAGGGTGAGAAAATAGCTCGGAACTTCACGAAAGCTGACATGCGCATTTGTCTTCCAACGGGACATCCAAATCCATGCTCAATTTTTTATTCCGAGAAGTTGGTCAAATTCGAAACTCGACCATGCGTCTTCGCTAGACATAGGCTTAAAGGGTGAGAAAATAGCTCGGAACTTCATGAAAGCTGACATGCGCATTTGTCTACCAACGGGACATCCAAATCTATGCTCAATTTTCAATTACGAGAAGTTGGTCAAATTCGAAACTCTACCGTGCATTTTCGCTAGACTTGGGCTTAAAGGGGGAGAAAATAGCTCGAAACGTCACAAAAGTTGGTGTGGACGCTTGTCGACCAATGGGACATCCAAAACTATCCTCAAATTTCAATTCCGAGAAGTTAGTCAAAGTCGAAACTCGTTCGTGCGTTTTCGCTAGACTTGGACTTAAAGGGTTTTAAAATAGCTCGAAACATTATGAAAGTTGGCGTGGACGCTCGTCTACCAATGTGACATACAAATCCATTCTCAAATTTGAATTCCGAGAAGTTGGTAAACGTTTAAAATCGACCGTGCATTTTCGCTAGACTTAGGCTTAAAGGGTGAGAAAATAGCTCGGAACGTCACGAAAGTTGGCGTGCACATTTTTCTACCAACGGGACATCCAAATCTATGCTCAATTTTCAATTCCGAGAAGTTGGTCAAATTGGAAACTCGACCGTGCATTTTTGCTCGACTTGAGCTTAAAGGGTGTGAAATTAGCTCGTAATGTGACGAAAGTTGGCGTGCGCATTTGTCTACCAACAGGACATCGAAATCTATGCTCACTTTTTAATTCCAAGAAGTTGGTCAAATTCGAAACTTGACCGTGCGTTTTCGCTCGACTTAGGCTTAAAGGGTGAGAAAATAGCTCGGAACGTCACGAAAGTTGGCGTGCGCATTTGTCTACCAACGGGACATCCAAATTTAGGCTGAATTTTCAATTCCGAGAAGTTGGTCAAATTGGAAACTCGACCGTGCGTTTTCGCTAGACTTGGGCTTAAAGGGGGAGAAAATAGCTCGGAACGTCACGAAAGATGGTGTGGACGCTTGTCTACCAATGGGACATCCAAAACTATTTTCAAATTTCAATTCCGAGAAGTTGGTCAAAGTTCAAACTCGATCGTGCGTTTTCGCTAGACTTGGGCTTAAAGGGGAAGAAAATAGCTCGAAACGTCACGAAAGTTGGTGTGGACGCTTGTCTACCAATGGGACATCCAAAACTATTCTCAAATTTCAATTCCGAGAAGTCGCTCAAAGTTGAAACTCGATCGTGTGTTTTTACTAGACTTGGGCTTAAAGGGTGTGAAAATAGCTCGGAACGTCACGAAAGTTGGTGTGGACGCTCGTCTACCAATGTGACATCCTAATCCATTCTCAAATTTAAATTCCGAGAAGTTTGTCAAAGTTCAAAATTGACCGTGCATTTTCGCCAGACTTAGGCTTAAAGGGTGAAAAAATAGCTCGGAACGTCACAAAAGTTAGCGTGCGCATTTGTTTACCAACAGGACATCCAAATCTATGCTCAATTTTCAATTCTGAGAAGTTGGTCAAATTCGAAACTCGACCGTGCATTTTCGCTAGACTTTGGCTTAAAGGGTGAGAAAATAGCTCAGAATGTCACGAAAGTTGGCGTGCGCATTTGTCTCCCAACGAGACATCCAAATCTATGCTCAATTTTCAATTCCGAGAAGTTGGTCAAATTCGAAACTCGACCGTGCATTTTCGCTAGACTTTTGCTTAAAGGGTGAGAAAATAGCTCGGAATGTCACGAAAGTTGGTGTGCGCATTTGTCGACTAACGGGACATCCAAATCTATGCTCAATTTCAATTCCGAGAAGTTGGTCAAATTGGAAACTCGACCGTGCGTTTTCGCTAGCCTTGGGCTTAAAGGGGGAGAAAATAGCTCGGAACGTCACAAAAGTTGGTGTTGACGCTTGTCTACCAATGTGACATCCAAATCCATTCTCAAATTTAAATTCCGAGAAGTTGGTCAAAGTTGAAAATCGACCGTGCATTTTCGCTAGACTTAGGCTTAAAGGGTGAGAAAATAGCTCGGAACATCATGAAAGTTGGCATGCGCATTTGTCTACCAACGGGACATCCAAATCTATGCTCAATTTTCAATTCTGAGAAGTTGGTCAAATTCGAAACTCGATCGTGCCTTTTCGCTAGACTTGGGCTTAAAGGGTGTGGAAATAGCTCAGAACGTTACGAAAGTTGGCGTGGACGCTCGTCTACCAATGTGACATCCAAATATATTCGCAAATTTAAATTCCGAGAAGTTGGTCAAAGTTGAAAATCGACCGTGCATTTTCGCTAGACTTAGGTTTAAGCCGTGAGAAAATAGCTCGGAACGTCACGAAAGTTGGTGTGCACGCTTGTCTACTAATGGGACATCCAAAACTATTCTCAAATTTCAATTCTGAGAAGTTAGTCAAAGTTGAAACTCGATCGTGCATTTTCGCTAGACTTGGGCTTAAAGGGTGTGAAAATAGCTCGGAACGTTACGAAAGTTGGCATGGACGCTCGTCTACCAATGTGACATCCAAATCTATTCACAAATCTAAATTTCGAGAAGTTGGTCAAAGTTGAAAATCGACGGTGCATTTTCGCTAGACTTAGGTTTAAAGCGTGAGAAAATAGCTCGGAACGTCACGAAAGTTGGCGTGCACATTTATCTACCAACGGGACATCCAAATCTACGCTCAATTTTTAATTCCGAGAAGTTGGTCAAATTCGAAACTCGACCGTGCGTTTTCGCTAGACTTAGGCTTAAAGGGTGAGAAAATAGCTCGGAACATCACGAAAGTTGGCGTGCGCATTTGTCTACCAACGGGACATCCAAATCTATACTGAATTTTCAATTCCGGGAATTTGGTCGAATTGGAAACTCTACGGTGCGCTTTCGCTCGACTTGAGCTTAAAGGGTGTGAAATTAGCTCGTAATGTGACGAAAGTTGGCGTGCACATTTGTCTACCAACGGGACATCCAAATCTATGCTGAATTTTCAATTCTGAGAAGTTGGTCAAATTGGAAACTCGACCGTCGCGTTTTCGCTAGACTTGGGCTTAAAGGGGAAGAAAATAGCTCGGAACGTCACGAAAGTTGGCGTGCGCATTTGTCTACGAATGGGACATCCAGATCTATGCTGAATTTTCAATTCCAAGAAGTTGTTCAAATTGGAAACTCGACCGTGCGTTTTCGCTAGACTTGGGCTTAAAGGGGGAGAAAATAGCTCGGAATGTCACGAAAGTTGCTGTGGATGCTTGTCTACCAATGGGACATCCAAAACTATTCTCAAATTTCAATTCCAAGAAATGGGTCAACGTCGAAACGCCACCATGCGTTTTCTCTAGACTTGGGATTAAAGTGTCTGAAATTAGTTCGTAAAATCACGAAAGTTGAATTGCGCACATGTCTACAAAATAGCTCGGAACGTCACGTCACGAAAGTTGAATTGCGCACATGTCTACAAAATAGCTCGGAATTTCGCTAGACTAGGGCTTAAAGGGGGAGAAAATAGCTCGGAACGTCACGAAAGTTGGTGTGGACGCTTGTCTACCAATGGGATATCCAAATCTATGCTGAATTTTCAATTCCGAGAAGTTGGTCAAATTGGAAACTCGACCGTAGCGTTTTCGCTCGACTTGGGCTTAAAGGGGGAGAAAATAGCTCGGAACGTCACGAAAGTTGGTGTGGACGCTTGTCTACCAATGGGACATCCAAAACTATTCTTAAATTTCAATTTCGAGAAGTTGGTCAAAGTTGATAATCGACCGTGCATTTTCGCTAGACTTGGGCTGAAAGGGTGAGAAAATAGCTCGGAATGTCACGAAAGTTGGTGTGCGCTTTTGTCTACCAACGGGACATCCAAATCTATGCTCAATTTTTTATTCTGAGAAGTTGGTCAAATTCGAAACTCGACCATGCGTTTTCGCTAGACATAGGCTTAAAGGGTGAGAAAATAGCTCAGAACTTCACGAAAGCTGACATGCGCATTTGTCTACCAACGGGACATCCAAATCTATGCTCAATTTTCAATTCAGGGAAGTTGGTCAAATTCAAAACTCGACCGTAGCGTTTTCGCTAGACTTGGGCTTAAAGGGGGAGAAAATAGCTCGAAACGTCACAAAAGTTGGTGTGGACGCTTGTCTACCAATGGGACATCCAAAACTATCCTCAAATTTCAATTCCGAGAAGTTAGTCAAAGTTGAAACTCGTTCGTGCGTTTTCGCTAGATTTGGGCTTAAAGGGTGTTAAAATAGCTCGAAACGTTACGAAAGTTGGCGTGGACGCTCGTCTACCAATTTGACATCCAAATCCATTCTCAAATTTGAATAACGAGAAGTTGGTCAAAGTTCAAAATCGAAACTTGACCATGTGTTTTCGCTCGACTTAGGCTTAAAGAGTGAGAAAATAGCTCGGAACGTCACGAAAGTTGGTGTGCGCATTTGTCTACCAACGGGACATCCAAATTTACGCTGAATTTTAAATTCCGAGAAGTTGGTCAAATTGGAAACTCGACCGTGCGTTTTCGCTAGACTTGGTCTTAAAGGGGGAGAAAATAGCTCGGAACGTCACGAAAGTTGGTGTGGACGCTTGTCTACCAATGGGACATCCAAAACTATTCTCAAATTTCAATTCCGAGAAGTTGGTCAAAGTTCAAACTCGATCGTGCGTTTTCGCTAGACTTGGGCTTAAAGGGGAAGAAAATAGCTCGAATCGTCACGAAAGTTGGTGTGGACGCTTGTCTACCAGTGGGACATCCAAAACTATAATCAAATTTCAATTCCGAGAAGTCGGTCAAAGTTGAAACTCGATCGTGCGTTTTTGCTAGACTTGGGCTTAAAGGGTGTGAAAATAGCTCGGAACGTCACAAAAGTTGTCGTGGACGCTCGTCGACGAATGTGACATCCAAATATATTCGCAAATTTAAATTTCGAGAAGTTGGTCAAAGTTGAAAATCGACCGTGCATTTTCGCTAGACATAGGTTTAAGGCGTGAGAAAATAGCTCGGAACGTCACGAAAGTTGGCGTGCGCATTTGTCTACCAATGGGACATCCAAATCTATGCTGAATTTTCAATTACGGGAAGTTGGTCGAATTGGAAACTCTACGGTGCGCTTTCGCTCGACTTGAGCTTAAAGGGTGTGAAATTAGCTCGTAATGTGACGAAAGTTAGCGTGCACATTTGTCTACCAACGAGACATCCAAATCTATGCTGAATTTTCAATTCTGAGAAGTTGGTCAAATTGGAAACTCGACCGTGCGTTTTCGCTAGACTTGGGCTTAAAGGGGGAGAAAATAGCTCGGAACGTCACGAAAGTTGGCGTCCGCATTTGTCTACCAACGAGACATCCAAATCTATGCTCAATTTTCAATTCCGAGAAGTTCGTCAAATTTGAAACTCGACCGTGCGTTTTCGCTAGACTTGGGCTTAAAGGGGGAGAAAATAGCTCGGAACATCGCGAAAGTTGGTGTGGACGCTTGTCTACCAATGGGATATCCAAATCTATGCTGAATTTTCAATTCCAAGAAGTTGGTCAGATTGGAAACTCGATCATGCGTTTTTCGCTCGACTTGGGTTTAAAGGTGGAGAAAATAGCTCAGAACGTCATGAAAGTTGGTGTGGACGCTTGTCTACCAATGGGACATCCAAAACTATTCTTAAATTTCAATTCCGAGAAGTTGGTCAAAGTTGAAACTCGTTCGTACGTTTTCGCTAGACTTGGGCTTAAAGGGGGAGAAAATAGCTCGGAACATCGCGAAAGTTGGTGTGGACGCTTGTCTACCAATGGGATATCCAAATCTATGCTGAATTTTCAATTCCAAGAAGTTGGTCAGATTGGAAACTCGACCGTGCGTTTTTCGCTAGACTTGGGCTTAAAGGGCGAGAAAATAGCTCGAAACTTCACAAAAGTTGGTGTGGACGCTTGTCGACCAATGGGACATCCAAAACTATCCTCAAATTTCAATTCCGAGAAGTTAGTCAAAGTTGAAACTCGTTCGTGCGTTTTCGCTAGACTTGGGCTTAAAGGGTGTTAAAATAGCTCGAAACGTTACGAAAGTTGGTGTGGACGCTTGTCTACCAATGGGACATCCAAAACTATTCTTAAATTTCAATTCCGAGAAGTTGGTCAAAGTTGATAATCGACCGTGCATTTTCGCTAGACTTGAGCTGAAAGGGTGAGAAAATAGCTCGGAATGTCACGAAAGTTGGTGTGCGCATTTGTCTACCAACGGGACATCCAAATCTATGCTCAATTTTTAATTCCGAGAAGTTGGTCAAATTCGAAACTCGACCATGCGTTTTTGCTAGACATAGGCTTAAAGGGTGAAAAAATAGCTCGGAACGTCACGAAAGTTGGCGTGCGCATTTGTTTACCAACAAGACATCCAACTCTATGCTCAATTTTCAATTCTGAGAAGTTGGTCAAATTCGAAACTCGACCGTGCATTTTCGCTAGACTTTGGCTTAAAGGGTGAGAAAATAGCTCGGAATGTCACGAAAGTTGGCGTGCGCATTTGCCTACCAACGGGACATCGAAATCTATGCTCAATTTTCAATTCCGAGAAGTTGGTCAAATTGGAAACTCAACCGTGCATTTTTGCTCGACTTGAGCTTAAAGGGTGAGAAATTAACTCGGAATGTCACGAAACTTGGCGTGCGCATTTGTCTACCAACGGGACATCCAAATCTATGCTCACTTTTTAATTCCGAGAAGTTGGTCAAATTCGAAACTTGACCGTGCGTTTTCGCTCGACTTAGGCTTAAAGGGTGACAAAATAGCTCGGAACGTCACGAAAGTTGGCGTGCGCATTTGTCTCCCAACGGGACATCCAAATTTAGGCTGAATTTTCAATTCCGAGAAGTTGGTCAAATTGGAAACTCGACCGTGCGTTTTCGCTAGACTTGGGCTTAAAGGGGGAGAAAATAGCTCGAAACGTCACGAAAGTTGGTGTGGACGCTTGTCTACCAATGGGACATCCAAAACTATTCTCAAATTTCAATTCCGAGAAGTTGGTCAAAGTTCAAACCCGATCGTGCGTTTTCGCTAGACTTGGGCTTAAAGGGGGAGAAAATAGCTCAGAACGTCACGAAAGTTGGTGTGGACGCTTGTCTACCAATGGGATATCCAAATCTATGCTCAATTTTCAATTCCGAGAAGTTGGTCAAATTGGAAACTCGACCGTGCATTTTCGCTAGACTTGGGCTGAAAGGGTGAGAAAATAGCTCGGAATGTCACGAAAGTTGGTGTGCGCATTTGTCTACCAACGGGACATCCAAATCTATGCTCAATTTTTAATGCCGAGAAGTTGGTCAAATTCGAAACTCGACCATGCGTTTTCGCTAGACATTGGCTTAAAGGGTGAGAAAATAGCTCGGACCTTCACGAGAGTTGACATGCGCATTTGTCTACCAACGGGACATCCAAATCTATGCTCAATTTTCAATTCCGAGAAGTTGGTCAAATTCGAAACTCGACCGTGCGTTTTCGCTAGACTTGGGCTTAATAAAGGGGGAGAAAATAGCTCGAAACGTCACAAAAGTTGGTGTGGACGCTTGTTGACCAATGTGACATCCAAATCAATTCTCAAATTTCAATTCCGAGAAGCTGGTCAAAGTTTAAAATCGACCGTGCATTTTCGCTAGACTTAGGCTTAAAGGGTGAGAAAATAGCTCGGAACGTCACGAAAGTTGTCGTGCGCATTTGTCTACCAACGGGACATCCAAATCTATGCTGAATTTTCAATTCCGAGAAGTTGGTCAAGTTGGAAACTCGACCGTAGCGTTTTCGCTAGACCTGGGCTTAAAGGTGGAGAAAATAGCTCGGAACGTCACGAATGTTGGTGTGGACGCTTGTCTACCAATGGGACATCCAAAACTATTCTCAAATTTCAATTCTGAGAAGTTGGTCAAAGTTCAAACTCGATCGTGCGTTTTCGCTAGACTTGGGCTTAAAGGGGAAGAAAATAGCTCGAAACGTCATGAAAGTTGGTGTGGACGCTTGTCTACCAATGGGACATCCGAAACTATTCTCAAATTTCAATTCCGAGAAGTTGGTCAAAGTTGAAACTCGATCGTGCGTTTTTGCTAGACTTGGGCTTAAAGGGTGTGAAAATAGCTTGGAACGTCACGAAAGTTGGCGTGGACGCTCGTCTACCAATGTGACATCCTAATCCATTCTCAAATTTAAATTCCGAGAAGTTGGTCAAGGTTCAAAATCGACCGTGCATTTTCGCTAGACTTAGGCTTAAAGGGTGAAAAAATAGCTCGGAACGTCACGAAAGTTGGCGTGCGCATTTGTTTACCAACGGGACATCCAAATCTATGCTCAATTTTCAATTCTGAGAAGTTGGTCAAATTCGAAACTCGACCGTGCATTTTCGCTAGACGATGGCTTAAAGGGTGAGAAAATAGCTCGAAATGTCACGAAAGTTGGTGTGCGCATTTGTCTACTAACGGGACATCCAAATCTATGCTCAATTTTCAATTCCGAGAAGTTGGTCAAATTGGAAACTCGACCGTCGCGTTTTCGCTAGACCTAGGCTTAAAGGGGGAGAAAATAGCTCGGAACGTCACGAAAGTTGGCGTGCGCATTTGTCTACCAACGGGACATCCAAATCTATGCTGAATTTTCAATTCCAAGAAGTCGGTCAAATTGGAAACTCGACCGTCGCGTTTTCGCTAGACTTGGGCTTAAAGGGGGAGAAAATAACTCGGAACGTCACGAAAGTTGCTGTGGACGCTTGTCTACCAATGGGACATCTAAAACTATTCTCAAATTTCAATTCCGAGAAGTTTGTCCTAAGTTGATACTCGATCGTGCGTTTTCGCTAGACTTGGGCTTAAAGGGTGTGAAATTAGCTCAGAATCTAACGAAAGTTGTTGTGCGCAAATTTCTACAAATGGGACATCCCAAACAATGCTCAATCTTCAATTACGAGAAGTTGGTGAAAGTTGAAACTCGACCGTACGTTTTCGGTAGAGGAGAAAATAGCTTGGAACGTCACGAAAATTGGTGTGGATGCTTGTCTACCAATGGGACATCCAAAACTATTCTCAAATTTCAATTCCAAGAAATTGGTCAAAGTCGAAATGCCACCATGCGTTTTCTCTAGACTTGGGATTAAAGTTGGTAAAAGTTGAAACTCGATCGTGCGTTTTCGCTAGACTTGGGCTTAAAGGGGGAGAAAATAGCTCGGAACGTCACGAAAGTTGGTGTGGACGCTTGTCTACCAATGGGATATCCAAATCTATGCTCAATTTTCAATTTTGAGAAGTTGATCAAATTGGAAACTCGACCGTGCATTTTCGCTAGACTTGGGCTGAAAGGGTGAGAAAATAGCTCGGAATGTCACGAAAGTTGGTGTGCGCATTTGTCTACCAACGGGACATCCAAATCTATGCTCACTTTTTAATTCTGAGAAGTTGGTCAAATTCGAAACTTGACCGTAGCGTTTTCGCTCGACTTAGGCTTAAAGGGTAAGAAAATAGCTCGGAACGTCACGAAAGTTGGCGTGCGCATTTGTCTACCAACGGGACATCCAAATTTAGGCTGAATTTTCAATTTCAAGAAGTTGGTCAAATTGGAAACTCGACCGTGCGTTTTCGCTAGACTTGGGCTTAAAGGGGGAGAAAATAGCTCGAAACGTCACGAAAGTTGGTGTGGACGCTTGTCTACCAATGGGACATCCAAAACTATTCTCAAATTTCAATTCCGAGAAGTTGGTCAAAGTTGAAACTCGATCGTGTGTTTTTGCTAGACTTGGGCTTAAAAGGTGTGAAAATAGCTCGGAACGTCACGAAAGTTGGCGTGGACGCTCGTCTACCAATGTGACATCCTAATTCATTCTCAAATTTAAATTCCGAGAAGTTGGTCAAATTCGAAACTCGACCGTGCATTTTCGCTAGACTTTGGCTTAAAGGGTGAGAAAATAGCTCGGAATGTCACGAAAGTTGGCGTGCGCATTTGTCTCCCAACGAGACATCCAAATCTATGCTCAATTTTCAATTCCGAGAAGTTGGTCAAATTCGAAACTCGACCGTGCATTTTTGCTAGACGTTGGCTTAAAGGGTGAGAAAATAGCTCGGAATGTCACGAAAGTTGGTGTGCGCATTTGTCTACTAACGGGACATCCAAATCTATGCTCAATTTTCAATTCCGAGAAGTTGGTCAAATTGGAAACTCGACCGTCCGCGTTTTCGCTAGACTTGGGCTTAAAGGGGGAGAAAATACCTCGGAACGTCACGAAAGTTGGCGTGCGCATTTGTCTACCAACGGGACATCCAAATCTATTCTCAAATTTCAATTCCGAGAAGTTAGTCAAAGTTGAAACTCGATCGTGCATTTTCGCTAGACCTTGGGCTTAAAGGGTGTGAAAATAGCTCGAACGTTACGAAAGTTGGCGTGGACGCTCGTCTACCAATGTGACATCCAAATCTATTCGCAAATCTAAATTTCGAGAAGTTGGTCAAAGTTGAAAATCGACCGTGCATTTTCGCTACACTTAGGCTTAAAGGGTGAGAAAATAGCTTGGAACGTCACGAAAGTTAGCGTGCGCATTTGTCTACCAACGGGACATCCAAATCTATGCTCAATTTTCAATTCCGAGAACTTGGTCAAATTGGAAACTCGACCGTCGCGTTTTCGCATCGACTTGGGCTTAAAGGGGGAGAAAATAGCTCGGAACGTCACGAAAGTTCGTGTGGATGCTTCTCTACCAATGGGACATCCAAAACTATTCTTAAATTTCAATTCCGAGAAGTTGGTCAAAGTTGAAAATCGACCGTGCATTTTTGCTAGACTCGACCGTGAAAATTCGAAACTCGACCATGCGTTTTCGCTAGACATAGGCTTAAAGGGTGAGAAAATAGCTCGGAACTTCACGAAAGCTGACATGCGCATTTGTCTACCAACGGGACATCCAAATCTATGCTGAATTTTAAATTACGAGAAGTTGGTCAAATTCGAAACTCGACCGTGCGTTTTCGCTAGACTTGGGCTTAAAGGGGAGAAAATAGCTCGAAACGTCACAAAAGTTGGTGTGAAGCTTGTCGACCAATGGGACATCCAAAACTATCCTCAAATTTCAATTCCGAGAAGTTAGTCAAAGTTGAAACTCGTTCGTAGCGTTTTCGCTAGATTTGGGCTTAAAGGGTGTTAAAATAGCTCGAAACATACGAAAGTTGGCGTGGACGCTCGTCTACCAATGTGACATCCAAATCCATTCTCAAATTTGAATTCTGAGAAGTTGGTCAAAGTTTAAAATCGACCGTGCATTTTCGCTAGACTTAGGCTTAAAGGGTGAGAAAATAGCTCGGAACGGTCAGGAAAGTTGGCGTGCGCATTTTTCTACCAACGGGACATCCAAATCTATGCTCAATTTTCAATTCCGAGAAGTTGGTCAAATTGGAAACTCGACCGTTGCATTTTTGCTCGACTTGATCTTAAAGGGTGTGAAATTAGCTCGTAATGTGATGAAAGTTGGCGTGCGCATTTGTCTACCAACGGGACATCCAAATCTATGCTCACTTTTTAATTCCGAGAAGTTGGTCAAATTCGAAATTTGACCGTGCGTTTTCGCTCGACTTAGGCTTAAAGGGTGAGAAAATAGCTCGGAACGTCACGAAGTTGGCGTGCGCATTTGTCTACCAACGGGACATCCAAATTTAGGCTGAATTTTCAATTTCGAGAAGTTGGTCAAATTGGAAACTCGACCGAGCGTTTTCGCTAGATTTGGGCTTAAAGGGGGAGAAAATAGCTCGGAACGTCACGAAAGTTGGTGTGGACGCTTGTCTACCAATGGGACATCCAAAACTATTCTCAAATTTCAATCCGAGAAGTTGGTCAAAGTTCAAACCCGATCGTGCGTTTTCGCTAGACTTGGGCTTAAACGGGAAGAAAATAGCTCGAAACGTCACGAAAGTTGGTGTGGACGCTTGTATACCAATGGCACATCCCAAACTATTCTCAAATTTCAATTCCGAGAAGTCGGTCAAAGTTGAAACTCGATCGTGCATTTTTTGCTAGACTTGGGCTTAAAGGGTGTCAAAATAGCTCGGAACGTCACGAAAGTTTGCATGGACGCTCGTCTACCAATGTGACATCCTAATCCATTCTCAAATTTAAATTCCGAGAAGTTGGTCAAAGTTCAAAATCGACCGTGCATTTTCGCTAGACTTAGGCTTAAAGGGTGAAAAAATAGCTCGGAAACGTCACGAAAGTTGGCGTGCGCATTTGTTTACCAACGGGACATCCAAATCTATGCTTAATTTTTAATTCCGAGAAGTTGGTCAAATTGAAACTCGACCGTGTGTTTTCGCTAGAGTTGGGCTTAAAGGGGGAGAAAATAGCTCGGGACGTCACGAAAGTTGGTGTTGACGCTTGTCTACCAATGTGACATCCAAATCCATTCTCAAATTTAAATTCCGAGAAGTTGGTCAAAGTTGAAAATCGATCGTGCATTTTCGCTAGACTTAGGCTTAAAGTGTGAGAAAATAGCTCGAAACGTCACGAAAGTTGGATTGCGCATTTGTCTACCAACGGGACATCCAAATCTATGCTCAATTTTCAATTCCGAGAAGTTGGTCAAATTGGAAACTCGACCGTGCATTTTTGCTAGACTTGAGCTTAAAGGGTGTGAAATTAGCTCGTAATGTGACGAAAGTTGGCGTGCGCATTTGTCTACCAACGGGACATCCAAATCTATGCTCACTTTTTAATTCCGAGAAGTTGGTCAAATTCGAAACTTGACCGTACGTTTTCGCTCGACTTAGGCTTAAAGGGTGAGAAAATAGCTCGGAACGTCACGAAAGTTGGCGTGCGCATTTGTCTACCAATGGGACATCCAAATTTAGGCTGAATTTTCAATTCGAGAAGTTGGTCAAATTGGAAACTCGACCGAGCGTTTTCGCTAGACTTGGGCTTAAAGGGGGGGAAAATAGCTCGGAACGTCACGAAAGTTGGTGTGGACGCTTGTCTACCAATGGGACATCCAAAACTATTCTCAAATTTCAATTCCGAGATGTATGTCAAAGTTCAAACCCGATCGTCGCGTTTTCGCTAGACTTGGGCTTAAAGGGGAAGAAAATAGCTCGAAACGTCACGAAAGTTGGTGTGGACGCTTGTCTACCAATGGGACATCTAAAACTATTTTCAAATTTTAATTCCGAGAAGTCGGTCAAAGTTGAAACTCGATCTTGCGTTTTTGCTAGACTTGGGCTTAAAGGGTGTGAAAATAGCTCGGAACGTTACGAAAGATGGCCGTGGACGCTCATCTACCAATGTGACATCCTAATCCATTCTCAAATTTAAATTCCGAGAAGTTGGTCAAAGTTCAAAATCGACCGTGCATTTTCGCTAGACTTAGGATTAAAGGGTGAAAAATAGCTCGGAACATCACGAAAGTTGGCGTGTGCATTTGTTTACCAACGGGACATCCAAATCTATGCTCAATTTTCATTTCTGAGAAGTTGGTCAAATTCGAAACTCGACCGTGCATTTTCGCGAGACTTTGGCTTAAAGGGTGAGAAAATAGCTCGGAATGTCACGAAAGTTGGCGTGCGCATTTGTCTCCCAACGAGACATCCAAATCTATGCTCAATTTTCAATTCCGAGAAGTGGTCAAATTCGAACTCGACCGTGTATTTTCGCTAGACTTTGGCTTAAAGGGTGTGAAATTAGCTCGTAATGTGACGAAAGTTGGCGTGCACATTTGTCTACCAACGGGACATCCAAATCTATGCTGAATTTTCAATTCTGAGAAGTTGGTCAAATTGGAAACTCGACCGTGCGTTTTCGCTAGACTTGGGCTTAAAGGGGAGAAATAGCTCGGAACGTCACGAAAGTTGGTGTGGACGCTTGTCTACCAATGGGAAATCCAAAACTATTCTTAAATTTCAATTCCGAGAAGTTGGTCAAAGTTGAAAATCGACCGTGCATTTTCGCTAGACTTGGGCCTAAAAGGGTGAGAAAATAGCTCGAAATGTCACGAAAGTTGGGTGTGCGCATTTGTCTACCAACGGGACATCCAAATCTATGCTCAATTTTTATTCCGAGAAGTTGGTCAAATTCGAAACTCGACCATGCGTTTTCTCTAGACATAGGCTTAAAGGGTGAGAAAATAGCTCGGAACTTCACGAAAGCTGACATGCGCATTTGTCTTCCAACGGGACATCCAAATCCATGCTCAATTTTTTATTCCGAGAAGTTGGTCAAATTCGAAACTCGACCATCGCGTCTTCGCTAGACATAGGCTTAAAGGGTGAGAAAATAGCTCGGAACTTCATGAAAGCTGACATGCGCATTTGTCTACCAACGGGACATCCAAATCTATGCTCATTTTCAATTACGAGAAGTTGGTCAAATTCGAAACTCTACCGTGCATTTTCGCTAGACTTGGGCTTAAAGGGGGAGAAAATAGCTCGAAACGTCACAAAAGTTGGTGTGGACGCTTGTCGTACCAATGGGACATCCAAAACTATCCTCAAATTTCAATTCCGAGAAGTTAGTCAAAGTCGAAACTCGTTCGTGCGTTTTCGCTAGACTTGGACTTAAAGGGTTGTAAAATAGCTCGAAACATTATGAAAGTTGGCGTGGACGCTCGTCTACCAATGTGACATACAAATCCATTCTCAATTTGAATTCCGAGAGTTGGTAAACGTTTAAAATCGACCGTGCATTTTCGCTAGACTTAGGCTTAAAGGGTGAGAAAATAGCTCGGAACGTCACGAAAGTTGGCGTGCGCATTTTTCTACCAACGGGACATCCAAATCTATGCTCAATTTTCAATTCCGAGAAGTTGGTCAAATTGGAAACTCGACCGTGCATTTTTGCTCGACTTGAGCTTAAAGGGTGTGAAATTAGCTCGTAATGTGACGAAAGTTGGCGTGCGCATTTGTCTACCAACAGGACATCGAAATCTATGCTCACTTTTTAATTCCAAGAAGTTGGTCAAATTCGAAACTTGACCGTGCGTTTGCGCTCGACTTAGGCTTAAAGGGTGAGAAAATAGCTCGGAACGTCACGAAAGTTGGCGTGCGCATTTTTCTACCAACGGGACATCCAAATTTAGGCTGAATTTTCAATTCCCGAGAAGTTGGTCAAATTGGAAACTCGACCGTGCCGTTTTCGCTAGACTTGGGCTTAAAGGGGGAGAAAATAGCTCGGAACGTCACGAAAGTTGGTGTGGACGCTTGTCTACCAATGGGACATCCAAAACTATTTTCAAATTTCAATTCCGAGAAGTTGGTCAAAGTTCAAACTCGATCGTGCGTTTTCGCTAGACTTGGGCTTAAAGGGGAAGAAAAATAGCTCGAAACGTCACGAAAGTTGGTGTGGACGCTTGTCTACCAATGGGACATCCAAAACTATTCTCAAATTTCAATTCCGAGAAGTCGCTCAAAGTTGAAACTCGATCGTGTGTTTTTACTAGACTTGGGCTTAAAGGGTGTGAAAATAGCTCGGAACGTCACGAAAGTTGGTGTGGACGCTCGTCTACCAATGTGACATCCTAATCCATTCTCAAATTTAAATTCCGAGAAGTTTGTCAAAGTTCAAAATTGACCGTAGCATTTTCGCCAGACTTAGGCTTAAAGGGTGAAAAAATAGCTCGGAACGTCACGAAAGTTAGCGTGCGCATTTGTTTACCAACAGGACATCCAAATCTATGCTCAATTTTCAATTCTGAGAAGTTGGTCAAATTCGAAACTCGACGTGCATTTTCGCTAGACTTTGGCTTAAAGGGTGAGAAAATAGCTCAGAATGTCACGAAAGTTGGCGTGCGCATTTGTCTCCCAACGAGACATCCAAATCTATGCTCAATTTTCAATTCCGAGAAGTTGGTCAAATTCGAAACTCGACCGTGCATTTTCGCTAGACTTTTGCTTAAAGGGTGAGAAAATAGCTCGGAATGTCACGAAAGTTGGTGTGCGCATTTGTCGACTAACGGGACATCCAAATCTATGCTCAATTTCAATTCGAGAAGTTGGTCAAAATGGAAACTCGACCGTGCGTTTTCGCTAGCCTTGGGCTTAAAGGGGGAGAAAATAGCTCGGAACGTCACAAAAGTTGGTGTTGACGCTTGTCTACCAATGTGACATCCAAATCCATTCTCAAATTTAAATTCCGAGAAGTTGGTCAAAGTTGAAAATCGACCGTGCATTTTCGCTAGACTTAGGCTTAAAGGGTGAGAAAATAGCTCGGAACATCATGAAAGTTGGCATGCGCATTTGTCTACCAACGGGACATCCAAATCTATGCTCAATTTTCAATTCTGAGAAGTTGGTCAAATTCGAAACTCGATCGTGCCTTTTCGCTAGACTTGGGCTTAAAGGGTGTGGAAATAGCTCAGAACGTTACGAAAGTTGGCGTGGACGCTCGTCTACCAATGTGACATCCAAATATATTCGCAAATTTAAATTCCGAGAAGTTGGTCAAAGTTGAAAATCGACCGTGCATTTTCGCTAGACTTAGGTTTAAGCGTGAGAAAATAGCTCGGAACGTCACGAAAGTTGGTGTGCACGCTTGTCTACTAATGGGACATCCAAAACTATTCTCAATTTCAATTCTGAGAAGTTAGTCAAAGTTGAAACTCGATCGTGCATTTTCGCTAGACTTGGGCTTAAAGGGTGTGAAAATAGCTCGGAACGTTACGAAAGTTGGCATGGACGCTCGTCTACCAATGTGACATCCAAATCTATTCACAAATCTAAATTTCGAGAAGTTGGTCAAAGTTGAAAATCGACGGGTGCATTTTCGCTAGACTTAGGTTTAAAGCGTGAGAAAATAGCTCGGAACGTCACGAAAGTTGGCGTGCATATTTATCTACCAACGGGACATCCAAATCTACGCTCAATTTTTAATTCCGAGAAGTTGGTCAAATTCGAAACTCGACCGTCGCGTTTTCGCTAGACTTAGGCTTAAAGGGTGAGAAAATAGCTTGGAACGTCACGAAAGTTGGCGTGCGCATTTGTCTACCAACGGGACATCCAAATCTATACTGAATTTTCAATTCCGGGAATTTGGTCGAATTGGAAACTCTACGGTGCGCTTTCGCTCGACTTGAGCTAAAGGGTGTGAAATTAGCTCGTAATGTGACGAAAGTTGGCGTGCACATTTGTCTACCAACGGGACATCGAAATCTATGCTGAATTTTCAATTCTGAGAAGTTGGTCAAATTGGAAACTCGACCGTGCGTTTTCGCTAGACTTGGGCTTAAAGGGGAGAAATAGCTCGGAACGTCACGAAAGTTGGCGTGCGCATTTGTCTACGAATGGGACATCCAGATCTATGCTGAATTTTCAATTCCAAGAAGTTGTTCAAATTGGAAACTCGACCGTGCGTTTTCGCTAGACTTGGGCTTAAAGGGGGAGAAAATAGCTCGGAATGTCACGAAAGTTGCTGTGGATGCTTGTCTACCAATGGGACATCCAAAACTATTCTCAAATTTCAATTCCAAGAAATTGGTCAACGTCGAAACGCCACCATGCGTTTTCTCTAGACTTGGGATTAAAGTGTCTGAAATTAGTTCGTAAAATCACGAAAGTTGAATTGCGCACATGTCTACAAAATAGCTCGAACGTCACGTCACGAAAGTTGAATTGCGCACATGTCTACAAAATAGCTCGGAATTTCGCTAGACTAGGCTTAAAGGGGGAGAAAATAGCTCGGAACGTCACGAAAGTTGGTGTGGACGCTTGTCTACCAATGGGATATCCAAATCTATGCTGAATTTTCAATTCCGAGAAGTTGGTCAAATTGGAAACTCGACCGTAGCGTTTTCGCTCGACTTGGGCTTAAAGGGGGAGAAAATAGCTCGGAACGTCACGAAAGTTGGTGTGGACGCTTGTCTACCAATGGGACATCCAAAACTATTCTTAAATTTCAATTTCGAGAAGTTGGTCAAAGTTGATAATCGACCCGTGCATTTTCGCTAGACTTGGGCTGAAAGGGTGAGAAAATAGCTCGGAATGTCACGAAAGTTGGTGTGCGCTTTTGTCTACCAACGGGACATCCAAATCTATGCTCAATTTTTTATTCTGAGAAGTTGGTCAAATTCGAAACTCGACCATGCGCTTTTCGCTAGACATAGGCCTTAAAGGGTGAGAAAATAGCTCAGAACTTCACGAAAGCTGACATGCGCATTTGTCTACCAACGGGACATCCAAAATCTATGCTCAATTTTCAATTCAGGGAAGTTGGTCAAATTCAAAACTCGACCGTGCGTTTTCGCTAGACTTGGGCTTAAAGGGGGAGAAAATAGCTCGAAACGTCACAAAAGTTGGTGTGGACGCTTGTCTACCAATGGACATCCAAAACTATCCTCAAATTTCAATTCCGAGAAGTTAGTCAAAGTTGAAACTCGTTCGTGCGTTTTCGCTAGATTTGGCTTAAAGGGTGTTAAAATAGCTCGAAACGTTACGAAAGTTGGCGTGGACGCTCGTCTACCAATTTGACATCCAAATCCATTCTCAAATTTGAATAACGAGAAGTTGGTCAAAGTTCAAAATCGAAACTTGACCGTGTGTTTTCGCTCGACTTAGGCTTAAAGAGTGAGAAAATAGCTCGGAACGTCACGAAAGTTGGTGTGCGCATTTGTCTACCAACGGGACATCCAAATTTACGCTGAATTTTAAATTCCGTGAAGTTGGTCAAATTGGAAACTCGACCGTCGCGTTTTCGCTAGACTTGTCTTAAAGGGGGAGAAAATAGCTCGGAATGTCACGAAAGTTGGTG
>BSBM01002903.1:0-21874 GCA_027924585.1 Larix kaempferi
GTGTATCCATTGAAGGGTTTTGAAATGAACCGGGGGGTTCTTTATCCTCGACATACATTAAAATGTCGAGACATTTTAATATGGATCAAATCAAGGAACATTAATTAATATCCAATCAGGAAATTTCAATATTGTATTTCATATAAATTGAAATAAATATTGAAATATTATTGTATGTAAATGGAACGATATAGGATCTTTATGAACAATATAAGATTTTTATTAAATAGTATAGGAAGAGGTAATATAGGAAGAGCAATAAGTTACGATAGAACTAGTTGGTATTTGTCCGGGAAAAAGATCATGCAGTTAATTCCTACTAAATGATACTTATGGAATGAATCAGACCGAGATTCTTTTGGTAGTTCCCGAACACACCATATCATTTCCTATCCTAGGGAGGGCGAGCTTATAGAGCCAGTAGATGGATATGATGTATCAGAAAGAACAATTATTAGATATAGTGGTCCGGTTTCCCTAAAACTAGAATATTTTTTCCTTTCATCCCGATTCTTCATCACGATCCAAATTATTCTTATATGATTTCGTCGTTATCTCATTTTTCAAGAGCATTTGTCATCTTTGGAGATAACTGGGGAAAGATTTGTAAAAGATCCTTTGAATCCAGTTATCAGGATTCAAAGGATCTTGGCAATGAATAAGACTTATGTTACTTCAAGTGATTCTTCTAAAAAAGAGTAAGATAGAATGGAAAAAATGAATAGATAATTGGTCCAGATAGAGACGATCTGGAATGATCGGATATCTGGGAACGATCTCCTTATGCTCCGTCTCACTCATTTGGAGCGAACCTTTTACTTTTTCTCCGAGGATAATTTTTCTCGGGGTAAAACAATTACGCAATAGATCAATCTATGAGTCCCATACCTCATTCTATCACTCGTACTTTGTCTAGATTTCGGACAGAACTGACGGGTGAATCAGGTTCGTTAGCGATTCACGAATTGGAAGTGGCCAAATATAAAGCATTAGCTTCCCTACGATATCTCGCATGTTTAGTAGTACTGCCCTGGATAATTCCTATTTTATTACGGAAAGGTTTGGAGCCTTGGATCACAGATTGGTGGAATACTGGTCAATCTTATAAAATTTATGATTATCTCCAGGAAGAAAGTGCTCTGGAAAGATTTGAGAGAATAGAAGATCTATTCCTATTAGAAAAAATGTTGGAAGATTCTTTGGGAACATATTCACAAGATCTTCCTATAGAGCTTCACGAAGAAACGATCCAATTGGTTGAAATGTACAATGAAGATTGTATCCAGATAATCTCACATTTATTAACAAATCTAATAGGTTTTGTTCTTATAAGTGCTTATCTCATTCTGGGTAGGAATAAACTTGCCATTCTAAATTCTTGGATCCAAGAATTATTCTATAGTCTGAGCGATACAATGAAAGCTTTTGTCATCCTTTTAGTAACTGATCTATTTATTGGGTTTCATTCGCCCCATGGTTGGGAACTGATGATCGATTCGATCTCCGAAAATTATGGATTTGCTCATAACGAACAAATAATATCTGTTCTTGTTTCAACTTTTCCAGTCATCTTAGATACGATTCTTAAATATTGGATCTTCCGTCGTTTCAATCGTATATCTCCTTCACTTGTAGTAATTTATCATTCGATGAATGAATAAAGAATAGGGTTTTTTCTCCGACCGAAACAATTGAAACAGAATAATAAAGTGTTTTCTGTGTTCAGGAATTAGCTATTCCTCCCCCTCATTCTTCTCCTGGTGCGAGACTTCCGATTTCTTACTTTTAGGTTTGGTTCAATCAATATAGTAGCAGAATTTTTGACAGGTAACTATGATAGCTACCTACTCTCACCCGAAAAATGATTTGGAACCAATAACCATGCAAAATAGAAATACTTATGACTGGACGAAAAAGATGACTCGGTTAATTTCCGTCCTGGTCATGATACATATCATCACTCGGACATCCATTTCGAATGCATATCCCATTTTTGCACAGCAGGGTTATGAAAATCCCCGAGAAGCAACTGGACGTATTGTATGTGCCAATTGTCACTTGGCCAAAAAACCTGTAGATATTGAGGTTCCACAGTCCGTGCTTCCCAATACCGTATTTGAAGCAGTTGTTAAGATCCCCTATGATACGCAAATGAAACAAGTTCTTGCTAATGGTAAGAAAGGGGCTTTAAATGTAGGAGCTGTTCTAATTTTACCCGAGGGCTTTGAATTAGCCCCTCCGGATCGTATTTCTCCTGAGATTAGACAAAAGATGGGTAATCTTTATTTTCAGAACTATCGTCCCAATCAAAAAAACATTATTGTAATAGGTCCTGTTCCTGGTCAAAAATATAGTGAACTTGTGTTCCCCATCCTTTCACCAGATCCTGCTACTGATAAAGAAGCTCACTTCCTTAAATATCCCATATATTTGGGTGGTAATAGAGGAAGAGGACAAATTTATCCCGACGGGAGTAAGAGCAACAATACGGTCTACAGCGCTTCGGCAACAGGAAGAGTGAGCAAAATTTTACGTAAAGAAAAGGGTGGATATGAGATAACTATCGATAATACATCAGACGGTGGGCAAGTGGTTGACATTGTACCTCCGGGACCGGAACTTCTTGTTTCAGAAGGCGAATTGATCAAGGTCGATCAGCCATTAACGAATAACCCTAATGTGGGTGGATTCGGTCAAGGAGATGCAGAGATAGTACTTCAAGATCCATTACGTGTTCAAGGTCTTTTATTATTCTTAGCATCTGTCATTCTGGCACAGATATTTTTGGTCCTTAAGAAGAAACAATTTGAGAAAGTTCAATTGGCCGAGATGAATCTTTAGGTCCATAGATTTCCGAACATTAAGTTGACTGATTGAATCAAAAATTAATACCCCTTCGGAGATGGAGAGCCTTTTATCCTCCTTCTCCCTTATATTTTCTTGGAAAAATGTAAGATATATCTACATTTTTAATAAGGAGTGACTCAATAAGCACTGGAACAGATCAACTTGTCGAACGATCCTCATATGCTATATCGCGTACTAGATACATACCATTCCTTCCTTTCCTTGCCCCCCATGTTCAAAAGAAATGATCCGGAAAATAGAGATAGATCGCAGGAGGGAGAGATGAGGAAAATAACCAAGCAATCTTGGAGAAGATTCCTATTTTCTCTGATTCCATTCTTGATCCTATACCATTATTCTTCCTCGAAAAGATTTGAATAAATTATTCTCGTTGAGATAAGAGGAACTAATTGGGTGTCGATCCTGCCCTGTTCGTAAATTCCTTCGTAAATTGTCGATTATTTTGTACGTTATACTGAGCTTAAAATTCATAAAGAAGGAAGAGCAGACAAGTAAGGAAGGGGCAATATCACTCATTGAGTAAAACAACCCTATAAAACTTTTGGGTTCGTTCATTATGAGAGAAAATGAAAAAAGGTTTTTTTCCTCTTTTCTTTTTTAAGCCAAAATAAGAAAAGATTCTATTTGCACATTCAGATTCTCATAGTTCAGGTTTTTACAGAAACTTTGCATAATCTCCCATCAGAGAAATGAGCAAATTTTTAGTAATTAATATTCTCTGTTTCTCCGTTGTTCCTTCGACAGAGATTGAAATGGGATCGATCCAATTTTGATCATATAGTGGAAGAATAGGTTGGCTTATCACCTGACTGAAAGGCATTGAATGAAGTAAATGACAGAGTCATTGTATTTGTACGAATCTTCTCTTCTAATTAATATTAATATAGAAGAGAATCTCAAAAATAGATTTTGATAAGACCTTACCCTTCTCTGAAGGGTAAGGCCTTATCAATTTTTCACTTTCGCATGTATAGTATTCCCCATAGTAAGTGCATTTCCCCTACTATAGGGATGACCCTGATCCAGAATATGAACCATAGAAAAAGATACCCAGTAAACCAATCACAATAATACCAGTTACAGTAGCTATCAACCAAAGAGGGATCCTTCCAGTGGTTTCGGCCATTTCTCTTACTCCCTTTCACATTTTATTAAGTGGTCATGCTCGAGACATAAACAGTCATAGCATAGATAATTATGAGTATTGGATCTATTCGAATGGAGTGAGAATATTCTCATTGTTCCTAATTGAAAAAATAATTAGAGAATAGAACAGCAAGTACAAAAATGAGTAGCAACCCCCAGAAGAGGCTGGTACGATTCAATTCAACATTTTGTTTGTTCGGGTTTGATTGTGTCATATCTCCATACCTTTTTTTAGATAGAGTTTATCGTTGGATGAACTGCATTGCCGATATTGATCCCAAGAAAAAAACTGTCGGGACAGCTAGCCCGTGAATGGCCAACCATCTAACTGTAAAAATCGGAAAAGTTCTATCTGTAGTCATTAGTGCCTCCTAAAAAGATCTAGTAAATTCATCGAGTTGCTCTAACGGATCGAAACGGCCAGTTACTAATGGAACCTCTTGTCGGCTTTCTGTGAAATACTCATTCGGCCGGGGGCTCCCAAACACATCATAAGCCAAACCCGTGCTGACAAATAACCAACCTGCAATGAATAGAGAAGGTATGGTAATGCTATGGATAACCCAGTATCTAATACTAGTAATAATGTCAGCAAAGG
Organism: Larix kaempferi; assembly: GCA_027924585.1. Classification (NCBI taxonomy): domain Eukaryota; kingdom Viridiplantae; phylum Streptophyta; class Pinopsida; order Pinales; family Pinaceae; genus Larix; species Larix kaempferi. The sequence goes on from BSBM01002903.1 coordinate 4,613, forward strand.
AGCGTTCTCCCGTATTCCCAGCCATGCTCAGCTCCATATATTATTGTAAAGTCAGTCAAGGGGGAATTGATCCCATGAAAGATAGAGATCAGGAAATGGAAAACTACTGATATCTTCTCCAATCCTTGTTCGATTGTCAATGTTATACCAAGGGTATCTTTGAAGTCTACTGGACCAGTATAACTAGCCTTCTTCTGACACAGCAATAAAATTTTTATGAGTATCGAGAAGGAACGGGATAGAATTATTCTGTTCCTGCCAACAGTTATTCCATCTCTGTTTGGTCGACTGAATCCCAACAGAAATAAGAGAATATTGCATGTTCTGAGGTCCAGACGTAAGGAACCCTCTCAATCGATGTTGTAACAATTGCATAGACTATGGAAATTTTGATTGGAATTAGCTTCTACATACAGGTGGCTGTAGAACCGAAAAAGAGGATGAGTGCCGCTTGCAAAGGGTATTAATCACTGTCAATACAACTCATCCAGAATATGATACTTTTACCCCCTTCCTTTTTCATTCCGACATGAAATTATGTCCGTGTAGATGATCCCAGTAATTCAGATTGCACGGGGATCATTGGTGCTATGCAGATGTATGCTGCTCTTCCAATAGTATCCGGCGCAGGTGGAGTTATCCCACGGACTTATTATATAGTACCTTGTATTAACGAGTAGGTGTTACTCATTAGATAAAACCAAGTGTATAGTGCAATAGAACCTAGTCAATTTTATGTGAAATTACGAGTTACTCGGGTGGAATTCTTGTAATATCGGGCTCTACTAGCTCTAAGAATGAATATTGAAAAAATAGAATCCATCTAGAGGGTCGAATGATTGGATAAATAAGATCTAGAAATGAAAGGACAAACTGGATATTCATATTCTTACACCTAAATGTGAAATTCACAAAACTTTGAATATGTCTGTAGAAGAGGTTTTTTACGGTCCAGTCTCTGGACCGATAGCTATTGGTAAAGAAGAAAATGCCAGGTGATCCAATCGTACTGATTGAGAATTCATTCACCTTGTAAGAAGAAAGATTACGTTCGACAATTTGTGAAGGGGTTCGCGGGTGCTATTCATGAGTTGCTCGATGAATGTGGGAATTTCTAGGATAATGAAGAGATTTCTACCATAGATTTCTTCTCATCTATGTTCGTTCATACATATCCTATAGTAGATATAGGATCCTGAATTGGTACGAATTGGGACAATTGATCTTTTGTATTCTGATCTCAAGGTTACGAAAAGAAAAATTTAGGTAATTGTCTCATGAAGATATGTATAAACCATATTTCATTCAGTCCTTCCACGCCTACTATAACTATAATTAGTTATTTCGGTTTCTTATTGGCTTCTATCATTTTCACCCTAGTCCTATTCATTAGCTCGAGCAAGATACAACTTATTTGAAATGAAGGAAGGGGAAACCCTCTAAGTTCACTATTTGAATTTCAATAATTTCGTGGATTCTCTCTATATAAATTTCTGATCATTGAGATTCATAGCAAATTCAGGGTACTATCCAGGATAGCTATTATCCCTACTTATTCCGTTGAATCGAAATGATTGAGGCTTTGCCATCCGGAATTGTGTTAGGTCTAATTCCTATAACTTTGGCCGGATTATTCGTAACTGCATATTCACAATACCGACGTGGTGATCAATTGGATATTTGATCCGGGAATATCCTCCCATTTAATTGGCCTCCTACTTTTCCTGGGAGGTCAGATTCCATTGCTCGTTCCAGTTGGAATGAATTCTCCATAATTTAGAGGGTTGGATTTGATAGGAACAGAATCACGCTCTGTAGGATTTGAACCTACGGCATCAGGTTTTGGAGACCTACGTTCTACCGAACTGAACTAAGAGCGCTTTCTTGAACATCCGGAGATAAAGGGAAGGGAAAATACCTTTTGTTTATATTCTTAGAGTAAAACACTTTCGCATCTGATACGATTCAATTATTTGATGTTCCATTCGAATCGATATCAAATGATCTTTCGTTCCTCTCTCTTTCCATAGAAAAGAAGGGAAAGGTAGGGATGACAGGATTTGAACCTGCGACATTTTGTACCCAAAACAAACACGCTACCAAGCTGCGCTACATCCCTTCTAATCATTAGACAATGTTATTTTATGGAATTCAAAATCTGTTTCCCACATTTTTCCACCTTCATTTCTCTTCGGTCTAGTGAGTGAAAAGACTTTATAATGCATGTAGGGTCTATTATCTAGAAGATAACTATTAATTAGCAAAATTTGGTGCTGAAACATCTTTTTCCTGTTCTATAAATAGGACCACAGCCCGGATAACATTATACATATATTCATAGTTCCAAGTTTCCCTAGGATTTTAACTATTAATACGGTTTAATCACTTACGCATTATGATCGATAAGGAGAATTTACAATGCAAGATCTAAAGACCTATCTTTCCACAGCGCCTGTGTTAGCTATTTCATGGTTGATTTTTGTAGCCGGTCTATTGATAGAAATCAATCGTTTTTTTCCAGATGCTCTGACTTTGACTTTTCCCTCTTTTTAATTTTTGTCCTCCCCTTAAAGCCAAGGTCAAAAAGATTGTGCTGGATTTCTTTCTCCTACCTCTTGGATAAATTAGTTGATTCAACCCAAAATAGATCTAAAATTGGGGATGGAATGGGGGGGGGGTAGAATCAAAGTAGAAATAGAAATCCAAAGATTCTTTCCACATTCAATTTTGTAAGTACAACTGAAAACTCCTGATCAAGGATTTTTTTACTTTCAAATGTTTCATCGTGGGATCTCCGGCTATCAACTTCTATCCCTTTTTCCTCTTTATTTTTCAGATCGAAAAGCAAAGTAGACCCAATATCCAGAGTAAGTTTATGGCCAAGAGCGGAGATGTAAGAGTAACAATTACTTTGGAGTGCACTAGTTGTACCCAAGATAGTGTTTATAAAAGATTCCCGGGGATTTCTAGATATACGACTCGTAAAAATCGACGCAATACACCTATTCGATTGGAATCAAATAAATTTTGTCCCTATTGTTACAAGCATACCATTCACGGAGAGATAAAAAAAAGAGATTAAACGTACTACTCCTACCCAGGGATAGGAATAGATCACAGATATAAAAAGAAATGGTATTTAAACAAGATCTTTAATGGAACGAGATTTTGAAAGATTTGGAATAAATAGTATTAAAAAGGTTCATGAAACAAACTATGGATAAACCCAAGCGATCTTTTCGTAGACATTTGACACCAATTCGTAGACATTTGTCACCAATTGGGTCGGGAGATCGGATCGATTATAAAAATATGAGCCTAATTAGTCGATTTATTAGCGAGCAAGGAAAAATATTATCCGGTCGAGTGAATAGATTAACCTCAAAACAACAACGTCTAATGACTAACGCTATTAAACGAGCTCGTATTCTATCTTTGTTACCTTTTCTTTATAATGAAAACTAATTTCATAGAAATAAACCTACTCCTTAATAAAATCGGAGTTGGATATCTGTTTGATAAAGATACAGATCTTGAGTCTATTGTCGAAAAAGTCGATAGGATTTCATTCTTGGAAAAGAATTGGATTGAATTCTTTTCGTTTCGTTCATTTCCAATAAAATATTGAAAAATTTGAAAATGTTTCGACCTTCCCGGAGGGAATTCTCCGGGAGAAGCTGTTCTATCCATTCCATCTTTACCTATTTCTTTCATCTATACCTAACCTATTTCATCACACGATAAGTTCTTCAAGATGGTGGAAAAGCAATTACTATCTAATACAGCTATTTGTGCAAGTGTTTTACGATTTGGAAGCAACTGCCTCTTGTACAAATATTGGATTAATCTGTTATAAGAGACTCCATTGGCACGGGCTGCTGCATTGATCCGAGTAATCCACAAACGACGAAGATCTCTCTTGCGTTTACCTCTATCTCGGTGGGCGGAAACTAAGGCTCTAGCTTTCCGTTGGTTAGCAGTTCGAAAAAGTTTCGAATGGGCCCCTCGAGAGCCTGATACAAATGCAAGAATCTTTTTCCGACGTTTTCGAGCTATATATCCACGTTTCACTCTGGTCATTGCAGTTTACTCTCATGAATCGCTAATCTTTTTCTCGGTTAGTCATTTGTTTGGTCCATTGAGAATAACACTGATTCTTCTTATTTAGAAAAGAAAAGTTCCAATGGCTTTTGCTACTGCAACCTTCCCAACCATAATTCCCTTTGGATAGGCATCTTCCAGGTAGGCAAGGGCTGGGACCTTGTACTGAGAATGAGAAAAAATCAATCATGGGTTTCATCGTTTCTATGGTTCTTTCTCCAACGGTAAGGTCCTCTCTATACGCCGGAGCCTCTTATTCATTTCCGAAATATGAGATGAGTATGTTATCGGTAACTTGTACAGTTTACCATCTCCAGCTCTACCCTTGAATCATCAAGTAATAAATACTCTCATTACAAGATCTATTCATACAGTAACGACGTGTAATTCTGGGGTTGGCCAGGTAGCTGACCCTGTTGTTCCGTTCTCGCAGCAATATGAGCATAAACTTTATGCTTCTTCAATTTGCATGATTTCCCCGCTCAATGGATTGATGACCATTCGCTACCAATGAGGAATTGCTTTTCATCCCACATCAAGGTGATTGGATTTGCACCAATGGAAACCATAAATTTCATCCCCGGTAAGGTTAGATGATGGATCTGTACTTGGTTACAGCGGGAAACTTCTTCTTTTATTCCGTTATAATAATTTCCCAGTCTGTTTCAGCTTCTGATCCAAACGAGTCGCACATACACCCTAGCACATACTCCTCTACGCTGAGGACATCCTCGAAGAGCAGGAGATTTTTTTCTATTCTCTATTGGCTGTCTTGCATTTCTAATAAGTTGTTGAATAGTGGGCATTCTGGCTGGATTGTATGCGGAATCGACTGGTTCGGATCGATCCTAACCATATCAGGTGATTATTAAATCAATCACTTTCCCTTTCCTTTTTTTTTTTTTTGAAAGGGAACAAAGAGATCAAATTACAGTTTACAGGTCATTTGAAAAATCAATTAAAAAGAAGATCTTCCGCTACGAGATCAACCTTCCGCTACGGCATCAACAATGCCATAAGCTTGGGCTTCTGTTGCTGACATAAAAACATCTCTGTTCAGGTCCCGTTGAATGACCTCTCCGGGGGTGCCCGTTCTTTCTATATAACATTTTGTTATGTAATCGCGAAGCATCGTTACGTGTTTCGATTCGTTATGAAAATCTGCGGCCGGTCCGTCATAATAGGTACTAGCAGGTTGGTGGATCATAACCCTAGCGTGAGGTAATGCTATACGTTTAGTAATTTCTCCCCCGATTAGGATGAAAGATCCCATTGAAGCAGCTACCCCCATGCATATTGTATGTACATCTGGTACTATTATTTGCATAACATCGAAAATACCTACTCCCGGTATTACTGATCCACCGGGACAGTTGAGAAATGAGAACATATCTTTATTTGCATCTTCTGCACTCAAATATACCATGAGACCCATGAGTTGATTTGCAATCTCGTGATTTATATCCTGAGCCAAAAAAAGTAATCTCTCTCGATAAAGTCGGTTGTATAAGTCGACCCAATTTGCATCTTCATCTCCAGGGGCTCGGAAAGGAACTTTTGGGACACCAACGGGCATTTGTTTTAATGGAAAGAAGTGAAGCACTATACTCTAATATGGGAACGTAAAGTATATCAGTGTCATACATGAACTCTTCCATCTCGGATGGATAGTATTCATAGGGGAGGTTTTTAACCTATCTGGAAATAGAGCTTTAGATTGATCAAAGATCCTTCAATTATTCGAGTTGATAATGTAACAAATCACACTTTTACCACTAAGCTATACCCGCCACGATCCAATTGTAACATACGAATCGATCTTTTGTCCAACCAATAGGAAGTACTTTTTTCTATGTTTTTTTTTGTTTATTTTCTCAGTCAGGTTCCTATAACCCACAGTCACTGCAACCCGTATGAATACATACGATATATAGAGACAGCACAATATCTGACAGCTATAGTCTTGCAGCCTTTCACCCAACGCATACCAATGCTTAGAAAATTTTTTTGTCCTTTCATTTTATTATTATTTCTTTATACATTAAATAATAATGAAATACAAAATTTTTTATTTCAAAAAGGAAGGAAACCAATAAGAATATTTTTCATAATTCTGGCCATACTATTGACAACTTCCAGGGAACTTTCATATCATAATGATTGGTAGCCCCTATCGTCTAGTGGACCAGGACATCTCTCTTTCAAGGAGGCAACGGGGATTCGACTTCCCCTAGGGGTACCATGAAATAGGATATCCATTCGTTTGGTATCTTGACCTAAAGACTTTCAATTACTTTCTTGTTCCTGGGTCGATGCCCGAGTGGTTAATGGGGACGGACTGTAAATCCGTTGGCAATATGCCTACGCTGGTTCAAATCCAGCTCGGCCCAACCAATATCATCAATACCAATCTATCGGTATGGTTATATTCATGCCAATCATGGATGAAAAGATAATTGGTTATTGAACCCCGATATCTATATCTATTCATATCATATAGATATGTGTCCAATTCCATATGAATTGATACTTTAAAAGATGAAAGAGAAGGATAAGATATTTCATCGACCTAGCGCTCACGTAATCTATACGATCTATCTAGCACCTACCATAGAATAAATATGATCCAATAGTAGGTGAACTGTACTGTATTGGGATTGTAGTTCAATTGGTTAGAGTACCGCCCTGTCAAGACGGAAGTTGCGGGTTCGAGCCCCGTCAGTCCCGATCCAATAAGTTATTCCATTCAGCTCTGAATCCCCGTAGAAGAGTGAAAAAGAGAATAGGGTTGAATAAATATACTAGAGATTTAGTATCTCTATCCATTAGATACATTAACCAGATCGATAATTCAGTTTGAAAAAAGACCCTTCTTTCGGGGATAAAATCTAATCATCATTGTGAATCTGCAATAAATATTCTTCCCTCCCCGAAGAATCAAATTTTTCTTATAAAAAAACGTGGGAAGATAAATAGATTTTAGGGTTACACAGAGGTAGTCCTCCTAAGTCGGAATCCCACGGAGATCCCTATAGATAATTCCCAATGATTGAAAGTAGATCTTCCTTCTGTTCTTCTCCATGAATATTGATTTCATTCTAATACTTATTTTTCATGATCGATAGCCAGTGGATTTCTAGACACTCTATTGTATTTCCAAGAATGATCATGTCAGGATCTGGACAGACTAGTCCTTCTCTCTCATTCCAGGGTCATGAGTGGGCTTCTGGATAAATTTGATATGGGATACTTCTATATCATCACCGGACCAGATAGGTTAAAGATTCCATCTAAACCTTGGAAATCCAAGCGAAATACCTCTCATGTCTGACGAACGTCTTCTGGAGTAGCAGAAGGTTCTTATTCGTACGAATCCTATTCTTTCAAAATGATACAGACATGTGTTGATCGGAATGTTTTCTGATACACGTTTCCTACGAGTCTTATCAAAAGTGATCATATTATGTTATACTATTTCCATCGAAGAATTCATTCAATCCGTTAGTTAGATTCCGTTACTCGAACCGATTTTCTCAATTACATTTATTTCATGGATCTTGAAAGATTCATCTCTATGGGATCAAATCTCGAGCGAGCTATTTTTGAACGAAGTAAAGATCAGGAGATCATGGAAGTAAATAACCTTGGATTTATTGCTGTTGCACTGTTCCTTGCAGTTCCTACTGCTTTTTTACTTATCCTTTATGTTAAAACGGCCAGTGGAAGCAGTGAAAGCACTTGATTTTTATGAAAATGGAGTGATTACTGATAACTAGATAGATTCAAATGATCCAGATCATTAGTATAAAATAGGTTATGGGATCTATTATATTACAACAATACAGGGTAGGGGCTGCTTTTTCATTTCTTTTGAGAAGAAAAAGAAGTAGTACGAAGGAAAAGTATCTAACCTTTTCTTTTGTACTACTTCTTCTACACCCATATATAGATAAATATATCTTAATAGTACTTGTCCATATATGGTAAATGTAGGATGAAGGACCTCGTACCATAAAAGAGCGGAGCTGATCACCTTCTTCATGCCCCTGGAAAATAGATCCAATGTAGACAGACTTTATTCTGAACGTACTTGCGGATTGTTTAAGATCAAAGTTTAACATTTTTTTCCGGTACGAACATCGTTTTCTAGTACATATTAGATATGGAACTTGAAATGGTATAAGAAAAAGCAAAGGGATCTATTACTTAGACTTATGTCCCATATTTTTATGAGAACGGAATTCATATCGGATCCGATCAATTCGGAACCATCCGGTAAAACATGAGGGACTATTTCTATTTCTACTAAGAGAGAGATCGTTCTTCAGTGGAAGAAACAATATTATCAACTCATTCTAGAAAAGAACTAATTTATTAAAACCTGTTAGAGAGAATCAGATTTGTCATAGGAAAATGATAATGATAAGGGATTATGCACATCCCTTACGGGGATAAAGAGGAAATAATTCCATGGAAAGAGTCTTTCAATTTGGAATGAAGACTAAATATTACTGGATCCTTATGGAACAGAAGAGATTCTCATGCATGATCTGGAAGGAACGCAATAATTGATTCTTAAGCATTACCATTATAGTCCACTTCTCCCCCATACTACGAGTGAAAGGGAAAAGGTAAAAACTACCATTAAAGCAGCCCAAGTTATATCGACTATATCCATATAGGTCATGTTCTCTAAAAAAGAATGATTTCATCATCGAGATGATAAGGGAACTATTAACGATAGTGCAAAGTTTAAGTTGAAATGGTCTACCTATTCTGAACGTTACGGACGTTTGAGCTGATATGAGAGATAAAGAAATCCATTTGTTCATTGACCAACGAGTTGCTATTACTAACTCGAGGGTTGTACATTCACGACGGAGTCGGGATAAAATGCACGTAACTCACTATCTATATTGGTAATATGTACCAATATGTCTCTAGAGGTTCTGTAATGGAAATACAGACTTTTCCTTCCATTTACTTACCTCAACAAGGCGACACCCGGATTCGAACTGGGGATGGAGGATTTGCAGTCCTCTGCCTTACCGCTTGGCTATGTCGCCGAGATATGGGAATGCCATGGACAGATTGAATCATTCGTCCGTCCTTTAAGTATAGTAAGAGATGTATGCTAAAGTCAACCATAAAGTAAATGGATCTAATTTGTTCTCCGTCTTTCAATCTTACTATTTTCATTAGGAAATTTTCTAAGTGAGATTAACATTTAAGAATGGTTTGATTCATTCGTTCATAGCTCCATTTCACGTGGTTGGATGAAAGTATCAAAGTACCTCTTTTCTTATCTTTTTTTTTTTTTTTTCTAATTGGAAGTATATCTGGATACGGGTAGAATCTCACGGGATATAGTGAACACTGAATATACATCCAAATCTTTTTTGTCGGATTGATCCATATAGATCAATCGGGAATAATTGAATAGACTTTTTCACGGATGGGAAACTTCCAATGCGATTAGATGAAAATGAGGGAGCGTTTACAATCCCCGAATTTGGTAAGATACAATTTGAAGGATTTTGTCGTTTCATCGATCAGGGCTTGATGGAAGAACTTCATAATTTTCCGAAAATTGAGGATACAGATAAAGAAATTGAATTCAGGCTTTTTGGTAATGAATATGAATTAGCAGAACCTTTCATAAAAGAGAGAGATGCTGTATATCAGTCCCTTACATATTACTCTGAATTATATGTACCAGCAAGATCGATTCGGAGGAATAGTAGGAAGATACAGAAACAAACTGTATTTCTCGGAAATATTCCTTTAATGAATTCCCATGGAACATTTGTAGTAAATGGAATTTACAGAATCGTGGTGAATCAAATATTAATAAGTCCCGGTATTTATTACCGTTTGGAATTAGACCATAATAGAATAAACTATATATATACTGGCACTCTGATTTCAGATTGGGGAAGAAGATCGAAATTAGAGATTGATGTGGGAGAAAGGATATGGGCTCGTGTAAGCAGAAAACGAAAAATATCTATTCCAGTTCTATTATCAGCTATGGGTTTAAATCTCGAAGAGATTCTGGACAATACTCGCTATCCCGAAAGATTTTTCTTTTTACTGAAGAAGAAGAAGGGGAAGTGGGATAGGGAGGAATATCTTTGGTCGAGGGAAAATGCCATTCTGGAGTTTTATAAAAAACTCTACTGTGTAAGTGGCGATTTGGTATTTTCCGAGTCTCTATGTAAAGAATTGCAGGAAAAATTTTTCCGACAAAGATGTGAATTGGGAAAGATTGGTCGACGAAATCCGAACCAAAAACTGAACCTTGATATACCCGAGAACGAGATTTTTTCATTACCACAAGATGTATTGGCTGCTGTGGATTACCTTATCGGAGTGAAATTTGGAATGGGTACACTCGATGATATAGATCACCTCAGAAATCGACGTATTCGTTCTGTAGCAGATTTATTACAGAATCAATTTAGATTAGCTCTAGGTCGTTTGGAAGATGCAGTTCGAAGAACTATACACAGAGCAACCAAGCGTAGATCAACTCCTCAGAACTTGGTAACTTCAACTCTATTAAAAAGCACTTTTCAAGATTTTTTTGGTTCACATCCCTTATCCCAATTTTTGGATCAAACTAATCCATTGACGGAAATAGCTCATGGGCGAAAATTGAGCCATTTAGGCCCTGGGGGCTTAACAGGGCGAACTGCTAGTTTTCGGACACGGGATATTCATCCCAGTTATTATGGGCGTATTTGTCCAATCGATACGTCCGAAGGAATGAATGCTGGACTTGTTGCATCATTATCTATTCATGCAAAGATTGATCATTGCGGTTCTTTACAAAGTCCATTCTATAAGATCTCTGAGAGATCGAGAGAAGAACATATGGTTTATCTATTACCGGGAGAAGATGAGGATGAATACTATCGGATAGCTACGGGAAATTATTTGGCGTTAAATCAAGGGATTCAAGAAGAACAAATTACTCCAGCTCGATACCGACAAGAATTTATAGTTATTGCATGGGAACAAATTCATTTCAGAAGTATTTTTCCTTTCCAATATTTTTCCGTTGGAGTTTCCCTTATTCCTTTTCTCGAACATAATGATGCGAATCGCGCTCTAATGGGTTCTAATATGCAGCGTCAAGCAGTTCCACTTTTTCGACCCGAGAAGTGCATTGCCGGAACTGGGTTGGAAGGTCAAGCAGCTCTAGATTCAGGAAGTGTAGCTATAGCTACACAAGAGGGAAGGATTGAGTATATCGATGCTACAAATATTACTTCATCGGTTAATGGAGACACTGTACGAACAGAATTGGTTATATATCAACGTTCTAATACCAATACTTGTACGCATCAAAAACCTCAAGTTCGTCAAGGGGAATGTGTAAAAAAGGGACAAATTCTGGCGGACGGTGCGGCTACGGTAGGGGGAGAACTCTCTTTGGGAAAAAACGTTTTAGTAGCTTATATGCCATGGGAAGGATACAATTTTGAAGACGCAATACTCATTAGTGAACGTCTGGTATATGAAGATATTTATACCTCTTTCCATATCGTAAGATACAGGATTGAAATCTGTATGACAAGCCAGGGTCCTGAAAGAATCACTAGAGAAATACCTCATTTAGATGCTCATTCACTTCGTCATTTGGACGAAAATGGTCTTGTAATGCTAGGATCTTGGATAGAAACAGGTGATGTTTTGGTAGGTAAATTAACGCCTCAAACCACAGAAGAATCATTATGTGCCCCGGAAGGAAGATTATTACAAACCATATTTGGTATTGAGGTATCCACTGCGAGAGAAAATTGTCTCAGAGCACCTATAGGTGGAAGGGGTCGAGTTATTGATGTGAGATGGATCAATAGAGTAGATGATTCCGGTGATAATGCGGAAACAGTCCACGTATATATATCACAAAAACGTAAAATACAAGTGGGTGATAAAGTAGCTGGAAGGCATGGTAATAAAGGTATTATTTCAATAGTTTTGCCCAGACAAGATATGCCCTATTTGCAAAATGGAATACCAGTTGATATGGTATTGAATCCATTAGGGGTACCTTCACGAATGAATGTAGGACAGATCTTTGAATGTTTGCCCGGTTTAGCAGGAAACCTGATGAACAAACATTATAGAATAACACCTTTTGACGAAAGATACGAGCGAGAAGCTTCGAGAAAACTAGTGTTTCCTGAGCTTTATAAAGCTAGTGAGCAAACAGCTAATCCATGGGTATTCGAACCGGATCATCCTGGAAAACATAGATTAATCGATGGAAGAACAGGAGATGTTTTTGAACAACCTGTTACAATAGGAAAAGCTTATATGTCGAAATTGAGTCATCAAGTTGATGATAAAATACATGCACGTTCGAGTGGACCTTATGCACGGGTTACACAACAACCTCTTAGAGGAAAATCCAAACGAGGGGGGCAACGAGTAGGAGAAATGGAAGTTTGGGCTTTAGAAGGTTTTGGTGTTGCTTATATTTTACAAGAGATGCTTACTCTCAAATCTGACCATATTAGAACTCGTAATGAAGTACTTGGTGCCATTATAACTGGAGGGCCAATACCTAAACCTGACACTGCTCCAGAATCTTTCCGATTGCTCATTCGAGAATTACGATCTTTAGCTCTAGAATTGAATCATGCTATTATATCTGAGAAAGACTTTCAGATAGATAGGGAGGAAGTTTGATCAGAATGAATCGAGATCTTTTATGATTGACCGGAATAAACATCAACAACTTCGAATTGGATTAGCTTCTCCCGAACAGATTTGTGCTTGGTCCAAAAAAATTTTACCTAATGGCGAGATAGTTGGACAGGTGACTAAACCCTATACTCTACATTATGAAACTAATAAACCAGAAAGAGATGGATCGTTTTGTGAAAGAATCTTTGGACCTATCAAAAGTAGAGTTTGTGCTTGTGGAAATTCTCCAGGGATCGGAAATGAGAAGATAGACTCAACATTTTGCACACAATGTGGAGTTGAATTCGTTGATTCTCGAATTCGAAGATATCGAATGGGATACATTAAACTGGCATGTCCGGTGGTTCACGTATGGTATTTGAAACGCCTTCCCAGTTATATTGCGAATCTATTAGCTAAAACTCGGAAAGAATTAGAAGGCCCAGTATACTGCGATGTGTGACTTGATCACAAGTTCCGATCATACAGATCCGTAATAAGGAACTGTCATCCTATTCAATCTCATTGGGATGCCTTTAGCTCTGACATGTCCCTCCGGAGGAGTAGCATGAAGCTCAGAATTATAAGCATCTTGAAGAGATGTTGAGAAAGAGGAATTAGTCCAGGGTTTAGATATTCTGTATAAAATTGCTAATTGAACTTCGTGAAAACACTTCTTTCATATAATGGAATTCAAAAGTAATTCTCTTTCACTTGGGTTATCCCTGAATAGAGGTATTCCGGACCGAAGATATGGCTATAGGAGTCTATTCATCGCACATATGCTTCGATCGATAGTATTGTAACCATCGAAGTGAAGCAAGCAGGAACCTAAAGGATCAAATGGAACGAGATAAAGACAAGTAAATCCCTAATTGAAGATCTTTTCAAGAATAAATGGATTGTTCGGAAGGGAGGAGACTGCTCAATAATTCCATATCTACGTTGTAGAATCGTAAAGGAATACTCAATTTCACCTGGAACTTGAGCAGAGAGTAGCGGTCTTTCTTCAGAGCGAAAAAGAGTGCATTTTTTTCTATAGTTACTTGAGCCGGATGAGAGGAAACTTTCACGTCCGATCCTGAGGGGGGGAAATCTTAGAATAACCTATCCGAATCTTTTTCTTGCTAGGCCCATAGCTAACAAACCAACTTTATTGAGATCACGGGGTACATTCAATTATGAGATTCAATCCTGGAGAGATATTATTCCTCATTACCTCTCTGCTCGTCCTCATTACCTCTTTGCTCGAGGTTCTGGAACATTTAAAGAGAGAGAAATAGCTACTGGGGGAGATGCTATCAGGGAACAACTAACTGGTCTGGATCTGCAAATGATTATAGATCGTTCACATATGGAATGGAAGAACTTGGTGGAATTGAAATGGAATAGATTGGAGGAGGATCAAGAATTTACTGTGGATGGATGGGAGGATGAAACAATTCGAAGAAGAAAGGATTTTCTGGTTGGACGCATGAAATTGGCTAAACATTTTCTCCGAACAAATATAGAACCAAAATGGATGGTCTTATGCCTATTACCAGTTCTTCCTCCCGAACCGAGGCCAATCGTTCAATTAGGTGAAGGTGGACTTATTACCTCATCAGATCTAAATGAACTTTATCGAAGAGTTATCAATCGGAATAATGCTCTTACAAATTTATTAGCAAGAAGTGGATCTGAGTCATTTGTTATTTGTCAAAAAAAATTGATCCAGGAAGCCGTAGATGCACTTCTCGATAATGGCATCTGTGGACAACCAATGAGAGACAGTCATGATAGGCCTTATAAATCGTTCTCAGATGTGATCGAAGGCAAAGAGGGAAGATCTCGTGAAAATTTACTAGGGAAACGAGTTGATTATTCAGGTCGTTCCGTTATTGTGGTAGGTCCCTTTCTATCATTGTATCAATGTGGATTACCCTCAGAAATAGCAATAGAGCTTTTTCAAGCATTTGTAATTCGTAGTCTCATTGGACGACATATTGCTCCCAACCTAAGAGCTGCTAAAAGTATGATTCGAGATAAGGGACCCATTGTATGGGAAGTACTTCAAGAGGTTATGCAAGGACATCCCGTATTGTTGAATCGAGCACCTACCTTACACAGATTAGGAATACAAGCGTTTCAACCTATTTTAGTAGAAGGACGTGCCATTCGTTCACATCCATCGGTTTGTGGAGGATTTAATGCGGACTTTGACGGAGATCAGATGGCTGTCCATGTACCTTTATCTCTGGAAGCTAGAGCAGAAGCTCGTTTACTCATGTTTTCTGAGACAAATCTTTTGTCTCCAGCTATCGGAGATCCTATTTCTATACCGACTCAGGATATGCTTCTTGGACTTTATATATCAACGGTCGGAAATAATCAAGGTATTTATGGGAATAGGTACCATCCGTATCACTCGGAAAAGAAAAGGTTTTCCTGTAAGAAACCTTCCTTTTATAGTTATGATGATGTGCTCAGAGCTTATCGACAGAAACGAATTGACTTATACAGCCCCTTATGGCTCCGGTGGGGGGAAGTAGATTTACGTATCATTACCTCAGTAAACCAAGAAGCCCCTATCGAGGTTCAATACGAATCTTTGGGTACCTTACACGAAATCCATGAACATTTTCGAATAAGAAAAGGTAGAATGGGGGAAATTCTTAATATATACATTCGAACAACTGTTGGTCGTACTCGTTTCAATCGAGAAATGGAAGAAGCCATACAAGGTTTTGCCCGTTCTGAACACCCAAAGAAATCACTACCAGCTCTCAGGATCTAATGTAATTGATCTTATGATCTTTTCATTAGTGCAGATATAGAGATCGAGGAAGCCTTCGAATAACCGGCTTGAACCCATTGCTTAATCCTGCTCATGAAAATATGGAGATTTTTCCTTATGAAGGAACGAACTAGATTGCCCTTTGATAATTTGCCCTTTTATAATAAAGTGATGGATAAAACTGCCATTAAAAAGCTTATTAGCAGATTAATAGATCACTTCGGAATGACATATACATCACATATCTTGGATCAACTCAAGACTTCAGGTTTTCAACAAGCTACTGATACAGCTATTTCATTAGGAATTGATGATCTTTTAACAGCACCTTCCAAAGGATGGCTCGTCCAAGATGCGGAGCAACAAGGTTCTGTTTCGGAGAAACAGAATCATTATGGGAATGTACATGCAGTAGAAAAATTACGTCAATCGATCGAGATATGGTATGCTACAAGTGAATATTTGAGAAAAGAAATGAATCCGAATTTTAGCATGACTGATCCCTTAAATCCAGTACATGTTATGTCCTTCTCAGGAGCTAGGGGAAATACATCTCAGGTTCACCAATTAGTAGGTATGAGAGGATTAATGTCAGATCCTCAAGGACAAATCATTGATCTACCCATTCGAAGGAATTTACGCGAAGGGCTCTCTTTAACGGAATATATTATTTCCTGTTATGGGGCTCGTAAAGGAGTTGTGGATACTGCTGTACGAACAGCAGATGCTGGATACCTCACACGTAGACTCGTTGAAGTGGTTCAACACATCGTAGTACGTAGAACAGATTGTGGCACTATCCGAGGTATTTTCGTAAGTTCCATTCGAGGTCGAGAGAGGGACAGAAATGAAATTTTTGTACGAACACAAATACTGATTGGCCGTGTGCTAGCAGACGATGTATATATAAATAGGAGATGCATTGCCACGCGCAATCAGGATATTGGGGTTGGACTTGCCAATCAATTAATAAACCCTCGAACACAACCAATATATATACGAACCCCCTTTACTTGCAAGAGTATATCTCGGATTTGTCAATTATGTTATGGTCGGAGTACTACTCACAGTCACTTGATCGAATTGGGAGAAGCAGTAGGTATTATTGCAGGCCAATCCATTGGGGAACCAGGAACTCAACTAACACTAAGGACTTTTCATACCGGGGGGGTATTTACTGGTGATATTGCAGAACATGTACGAGCCCCTTTCAATGGAAAGATTGAATTCAATGAGAATTTGGTTTATCCTACACGTACATGCAATGGACATCCTGCTTATCTATGTCATAATAACTTATCCATCACTATTGATGGCCAGGATCAAGTACAGAACTTAACCATTCCACCACAAAGTTTGCTTTTGGTTCAGAATGATCAATATGTGGAATCGGAACAAATTATTGCCGAAGTTCGTGCTAGAACATCTTCCTTCAAGGAAAAAGTTCGCAAAAATATATATTCTGACCTAGAAGGAGAAATGCACTGGAGTACCAATGTGTGTCATGCACCTGAATATGTACACGGTAATGTTCATCCTATACTCAGGACGGGTTATCTATGGATATTATCGGGAGGTATATACGGATCCAGTGTAGTACCCTTTCCATTTCATAAGCATCAGGATCAAGTAGATGTTCAACCTTTTGTTGCCAAACATCAATCACTTTCCGATTCTTACGTGGATCA